>VZTY01009335.1:462696-520273 GCA_013400935.1 Turnix velox | reverse complement strand
TAAAAAAAAAAAAGTGGGGATTGATTTTCTGTTGTTTGTAGTGGAGACGTAAGTAATTTCTTTCTTATTGCTTCCATACTTTTCCTGTGCTACACTGTAAATTATTTCAAGTTGCTCACATCCCAGGCATCTCTCACTTTTTGCTACTTAAATCAAATTAGTCCACTTGAAACTCCTGGGACCAGCCTGATCCTTCATCACAAAAGCAAAATGGAAATTGAAGACACCATCCTCAAGGATGCTATAACAAGGGAATCAAACCGGGGCTTGGCAGTATCAGCTTCTTTTCATTTCAGCTGCTTACCTGTCCTCAGTTTCTTCTTACTGGAAGAAATTCCTTACTGTTCCACAGGAAAGGTAAAGCATGGCTGAAAATAAGGATGTACCAGTGAGTGTGCATTCCTTCTGTAAGGGCTGTCTCCTTCATCTGTGTGGAGGCATGAGTACCCAAGGGTCTCTGGTTGTATGNCATTTTTTTAAATTTACCTTGGCTTTTAACTGCAAGATTTCTCTGAGATGTATTTGTCAGTTCTTTACAATCCTACTTATCAGTCTCTCTCTGATGTATTCATTTTTGTTGGTATCAAAGCCACAAAGCTCTCTGTATTCATTCCGAGTCTACCTAAAGACTTAAATCACATTAGAATGCACTTATCAAACATGTTAAGGGCAACATCTTAGCATCACCTGCCTTTAGAAAGACAAATGATTTATAAATATTTTCCGCTTCACTACACATTGAATAAATTGATGTGCTAACATGTATGTCACCATTCTTTCTGCTAAAGTGTACTTTGCTGCTTCTTGTGCTAAGTTTTCTGTAGTGTTAATTTCATATAAAAACAAAGATCTACAGATGTTCATTCACTAATGTAACTTCTAGAGGCCAGGGCACAATGGCACAGTTTGTCATGGTGGTCTTTCTGAAAAAAAAACTACATCTTGTGGTTTACACCTCTTTCTATAACCATACTTCTGGTATTGGGAATTAGGAAAAAAAAACCTTGCTTTGTTATAATTGCAAGTGTTTCTCTATACTGTCAATTTCCCATGAGAATAAGAGTAACAGATAATACAGGATTTGAGAGGAAAAAGAAAAAAATAAGTATGATTTCCTTCCCTCATCTCTCCTACCAGTCATTGAAGTCACTGAAATATGAAATCTACCACATTTTATGTGTTCATACATTGGTTAGAACCTGCACTAGATTCTCAGTGTCAAGGTCATAAGGAGCTCAGTACAAACCTCTCCTCCAAAAACTTCACAGTTCTGCCCCAGCTCGTAGTGAAACATCCTTCCTATATTCTCTCCAGTGCAAATGCACTCAGTGCAGATGATGGTTCTCATCTCTGCTCTCCACATTCAGGTGGGGTGGAGTTCACTGCTGTTGCTACTAGAGCTGGTGAGGAGATCCTGCTCTCTTACAGGATTTCCACCTTTACAGAGACTTAAAAAGAGCACCACTGCCATTTCTGCTGTTGGTCTCACCCTACGATTCTTAATAAGGTCAAAATGGTGCCCTCACCTCATGTGATAGTAACCCTGCTTCCCTGCTGAGACCCAGACTTCAACATTTAGGCAAAGCCTCATAGTGCATATTGTATGCATGTTGAAATATGACCTAGTTATGAAAAAAAAAGGCTTCAGAGAGATTAAGACTAAGTAAAAATATGCATAAAAAATACAAGAAAAAGTGTCTGGAGCAAGTCTCCTGATTCATTCCAGTGTAGGGAGTAGGGAGTTACCTTCATCATTTTCTCTACTCACAGTGTGTAAATATGGAGCTTAAAATTACGAGAAGAAAAGTGCTGTCACACCTTTTATTTGTGTTTGTATTAGCTTCCCAGAGTGGGTCATTCTTCCACTTTAACTGAATGGAATGTCTTTCTCAGGAAACTGGTTTCACTATCTGGATAGTTTCACTATTATTACACAATACTATAGCACTAGTATCTGTAGCAGAAATACCACAGATCATTTCAAAGGGTACTCAAACTATCAAATGTACTATTTCAAGTCATGTGTTTTTTTCTATGCTCAGCAGAATTGGCAAGCACAGTTTCTTTAAAAAGAAATAAAAAATAGATCTGTTTTTGTGGCAACTGTGGTTCTTGGTATGGAGGGAAATGGGGGGAAATGATTCACAGGCTTTCTGATAAGTACAAAGTGTTTATAATGGTACCATGTCATAAGGCCCATGATCACAACATTCAACACTACAAATATTTTCTCTGATTCTCTAAGGTTTATCATAGTACTATGCTCTTACACAGTGCTTTCACCAGCATGCCTCACAAAGACAATTATCCAGTTAGCAGGTGAGGTAACAAGCACAGTACAGCCAAGAGTCATGACTCACTCCCAACAGTCAGAAAGTCACCAACAGAGGATCACCCTAGGACCCATGTAGTGCTTTCAGCCTCAGGCAGCACAGCCACCTCCACTCATCACGGGCCTAATGATAGCTCCAAAGGGAAAACCACATTGTAGAAAATCTGTGCTTCTCTCTGTGATGGCCTATAATAATCATAAGCCACCAGCTCTCTGTGATGGCCTATAATAATCACAAGCCACCAGCTTTTCATCCCAAAGAAAGATCTTAGCAAAGCTCAATATTTTCCATAACTGCTGGTAAATCAAAACCTCCTCAGTGACACGTCTGTGAGTTCATCATTGAAAGGAAAGGGCATTAACACAGACCCATGATCCCAAAGGGATTGCTTTCCTCCAGACTGATTCTGTCCTCTGTAAAATGATCAAAATTGGGAAACCTCTCCAAACCTCTTCATGAGCTTAGAAACTGCAGCATCACAGAAACTAAAATAGTCTCTTGTGCTAGGCAAAAATGGTTTCTTTCCAGGTTATTAATCAGTCAGCTTAAAAAAAATTAAAATAAATGTATTAATTTGCGCTGTGGTAAATTTCAGAGCAATGGTAATTGCTTAATATTAAAAGCCAAGAAAAGTACAGTGGTTAACATTGCTAGGTTTCATAATTATTTTTTCCCCTAGGAAAAAATATACTATGGCATCTTCTGTTTGTATCAACTTCTTCCGAAGTTTTTATTAACCTGAGGCACGAAGGTCCATTATAGAGTTCTCTCTAGTCGATAGTGCAAAGGCATTTTGAATGTGGTTTGACACAAATACTGGAGCTTGTTACCAACTCTTTTAATAGCGTTCCCTACAAGGGTGCTATCCCAAGCTCTACCTTTCATTATATGTACAACTAAATGCTACTACAAATCCCAATACTTTTTTTACTTCTCCTCAAATGTTTTGCTCTCAGCAACCTTGCACAAGCACTAAATGATAATATAAGCCTCACATGCATAACCCATGTCCCTTTCTACTTTCCTAGATTAGCTTCTCCTGTTGCATTTGGTCAGAAGTTAAGTTGGCCTTTGAGTACCAATAGCCTCTCTCTAATTTCTCCTATTTGTTATTTTTTGCATGCTATAAAGTCAACACAGTACAAAGACAAGCACACAAAAAAACTGCTAAAAACACATCCCGTACAAGTCCTAGCTGCTGCACTGGTCAGAGTCTGGCAGTTTCAAGAAGTAGTCAGGGAGCACTATGAGGAACTTCTCCATTTTGATTGCTTTAGCACATGCCAACTTTATTTGTGGTAGAAGTTTTTTCACTTCTGACATTCTCCAAGCGAGGTGCAGGCCAGTCCAACCTTGGCAGTCAGTTTGTGGCCTATTCGATGGGCCCAAATCTTGTATCACTTTAAATTTGAGCTTCTCTGACTTTTTCCTCTTGACTGCCTCTGGTTTCTTGATAATACATCTCTTTCCTTGATGCGTTTTCTTCCCCGCAGTTTCATTTCATGGCACTGTTTTGAAACAGATGCTCTGGCTACTTGCACAGTCACTCCTGCCAGCTTCATGATTCTTCCTTGCTGTTTTTGACTGTAACCCTCAATTTACCAAGGCCTAATTGTAAGAGATAATGGGAAAAAAGACCAAGTAGGCAAAACATAAAATGTAATCTCAGGCTTTCAGCATACGTTTTCTACAGCATATTTGATTTTTCAGTAATAAGAGTTTCTGGTTCTATGCTTTTTATTTTGGATGTAATGAAAACATATTCTTTCTGCAACTTGGTAGAAATAAAATGAGCTATCTGGTAAAACAGAACCTCTGGGAAGAGAATTGGAAAATAGTCTTCTGTTCCTCATCTCCCCCTTACTGAAGTGTTTTACTTAGTTCTGTAATATCAGCATGGTTGTTTAAATCTAGGTGTGTAAATCTCTATTTAGATAACACAAACAGATTGCTTGCTTTATGAATAAAATTATATATAATGTCAACATTACTTCAGTGAAGACTCTATAGTTAGAATTTCTGAGTACCTGGCTATTAACCAGATATCTAAGTATGTCATAAGTATCTAATTTTTCGGCATCCAAATTTGACATTTTTTGATCTTAATATTATTTTTTAATTCACAGGAAAAGCAAGTAGTTATGGCAGTTTTATACATGAAATTGTATAAAATTTCTTGGATTTCTGCATTAATGAGCTTTTTTATTGTCATTATTATAAGATGTCAGTACATTTGGACATAAAATGAGATATAGTTTCCTAGACTGGAACCATTTAGCAAAAACTGTCGGCTTCATATTTCTCATTGCGTGAATTCCCTCTGTCATCTAAGGGAAGAAATTAGCTCTCTAGACAACATTTTAGTCGGTGATTTCCAGGAAAACAGACTGCTATGCCAGAGAACATCTTTGCTCAACAGTTTGCACTGGCCATTGGAATTTATGGTCCCTAATGTTAAAGACTCTTCATTACATATAAGACCATCTATTGGCCATAAGGCCGTTCAGTGGTCATTAAGCCATTACATATGGGTCTCTGAGCATGCCCCTGTTGATTTAATATAAAGAAAGTGTGCTTAGCCTTGATGATTAGAAATAGCATTACTGAAAAGTTCAAATAAAGAGATAAAGATATAGCCATGCATTAATTACCCTGGAATTAGGCTTTGTGGTAATTTTTGTGGCGACACTGCAGAAGCAGAAAAATTGAAGTGTGACAGGTTTTTACAGTGAGAATGCAAAATTCAATGCAGGAAGAAGGTACAAACCAGTCATATCAGTTTTTAGCTATTGAGGTCCAAATAGAGATCTGAATATTATCAGGAATGCTTGTTGATGCAAAATGATTGACGTACTGAAATAAAACCACAAACAGCATTCAAGTTCATGTATTACTCAAAAAATTCTTGCACAAGTATATATTTTTAGATTCTGCTTTCTGATATAAAAATTCCTGAGAAATAAGAAAATGCATCTAATTACAAATGTTGTTTGTAACCATCAGTACATCAAACTGCAGCAAATTTCACTAAGATGGGTCCATTTTTCAGCAGGTCTGGAGAGACTTAAGACCATAAGAGTTTGATACTATAATGTTAAGTATGCTCTAATAATTCAAGTAAGATGGATTTTTAAGATAGGTTGGATGGTTTTGACCTCAAGCTAAGAACCCTTTTTTTTTTCACACTGAGTTTTGGATTTCATTCAAAACTTAAACTCATGGCAAAACTCCAGAGTCCTTCTTTGTATTTTCTTGACCTTGGGCCCATTATGTTACTACATTATGAAGCAGAGCAATCTGAGTGAGTTAACCTCTCCAGACTCTTAGAGCATTTGTTGATGCTCTAAGGAGTTACAAGGAAGAGAACTGCCACCTATCCGTGCCAAAGTGAAGTTTAGAGGGACCTTTCATATGATGACCAATACCTTAAGCAGGTTATACTGGATTTAAGGTGCTTTATCATGGCACAAAAAGTGAGTGCAACAAATGGAAGAATCCAGGCTGGAGAGGACAAATCTGAATGCATGGAAAACAAGAAAAAAGTTTACACAAAGATTTGGTGAGTGAAGCTAACTGCAGTGTTTTGCTTAACTATGCTGTGAACCACATATCCCATGAGAGGGAAGAGACCCAATGGTCTCTTGGACTGCAGAATCAACAGCTGCACCTGAGACTTCCCCCTTGCCAAACACCGTGCTCTCACATATCAGATGAATTGGTCAATTAATCTACAAGCCACGCAGAAAAAACTGTAAACAAGCATGGATGGTGATGAATACTTAACTACAAAGAGGTCACAGTTCATCATGTTACCCATGCCATTGTGAATCATTGCAATTTTAAATGGACTATATTTTACTTTGAAATTTTAAGCAAGAGAAAATTTCAGGTTTGGTTACGTGTTGTCAGGTTTGAGGTAAATGGCCTTTTATATCTGCAAACATGCTATTTTGATAGAGACTATAGAATACACATACAGCATGAAATATGAAAAAGGAAAACATAAATGTCACACAATTGTACTCTGCTCTCTTGCTGAAGTTTCAGCTTTTCTCAGCACACCCACAATCAGATATCTAAAGTTTTCTTTGGATCCTCACAAAGGGTTAAGGAAGCTTGTTTGGCATTAGATATTTGTATAATGAGCTTTTACTGAAGTAATTAAAATTTGTTTATAATTAATACAGATGAATTGGTTTCTGCACAATAATAGTTAGGAGATTAACAAAGGCCACATTTTGGCAACAGGACTACATTCTTTTCCAAGTGCTGTGGGACTTTATCCAATGAATGTCTGTCCAATCCGGCTGATTCTTCAGAGATGCCATATGGCACTGCTATGCATTACAATTTTTTTTCTAAAAGGCAGCCATATGACATAACTGATCTTCAAAACGTTGTCAGAAGGCATTACCTAGGTAGGCTGCGAGCTGCTTTCCAAAAACTTAGCAAGCACAGGGGCTATTAATTATGAGCAAAAGAAATGTGCACACACACACTGGAAAGTTGGCGTCCTTTCCTCTCTAGTCACAGCTGAGCATCTCTTAAAATGTTCAGGCTCAGAAAGTGAAGAGGGTTTTATCTTTTTTTAACTTTACACATCTTCCTCTAAACCATTAATGCAGCCATTTTAAAACAAGTTGTCTCAGAAGTGTCAGCACATCTGACCCCCAGTGCCCATTAATGTCTTATTTTACTAGCAGCATGTGTTCTTATACTAACTCCACTGCTTTCACTAGCACATTTTCTTAGATCAAGAAATTGTTGCCTTTCCACACCCTCACATATGTCCTCTGAAATTAAGACGATACAAACCATCCTTGAAGCCAGCTCTATTATTTGTTTTATATATATTTGCCTGTTCCTTGTTATATCGTTTGCCTTGATGGAAAGGCAATATATATCTCAAATAGCTGGTGTGAATGTTCTTATGGATGATGTCTGAAGACCTTGATTTTGCTCCTTCCTGCCAAACAGTATCACCATGGGTGGTTTGTGTTCTTTTCCATTGTCTACATTAACCCAATAGGCCTAACCATGCTCATTCTCCTCTATAAAAATCCTGAGCTCTTCATCTCATGCTGCCAGGGCTCTATTGGAGTGACTCTCATGAAACCTGTCCTGGGCACCTTCATGGTCCTTTTCAGGTCAGAAAGTTTTTATGCCTAAAACTGTGAAATAATCTCCAGCAAATAATAGCTGATACATACTGTTTCATTTTCCACACTGCCATAAAGATTTCTTTTCAGGATGGTAATATTTTAGTGGAATTACTCTGAATTCCAATTATAGATCACATACTACATTCCTCAACTGATGTGCAGAAGTTCATCTTACTTTCCCCTGTTGGAATCAAATATCAGATAGCAAAATTTGGAGTAAAAAATTATTATTGGTGTTCTTCTCATACTATTCTTCCATATTGTCTAGCTGTGTGGGACAATATGTTACTCTTCTGGTCATCAACAAAAACAAGTTTCTGTGGGGATATCAAAAATCATAAAAGGGATTGCAGAACTCAGACATGATATCAAAAAGTGGAAGCTAGTGCCAAAAATCCACCACATAGAGCTTGTTTTGAAATGGCTTTATACTTTGCACATTGGTCAATGGCAGAGGGTTGCTGTGAACAGTATTGCACATCCAGTGATGTGTGCTGACTGAGTGCTGAAGCACGCTTTTCTAACAAGTTACCAGAGCAGTAGATGTCTCACATGTGAGATACCTGCACTGCTACAGTGGCCTGAGAGCTTGATGTTTCTAATAGTTCAGTACATAAGTAAGGAGTTTGGTGCTGGTAAAACAGTTTGTGACACCAGTTTTGAGGATTTGGAGAGGCCAAAATGCTTTATCAAAAGACAGAGTTCTGCACCGAGTTTTTTTAATAATATTTCATGATTTGGTTTGCTAAAATAATTGGTGGCCATGCCTGAGATGTCCATGCTTTCCTTTTAGCCCTCACACTGTACTTACAAATTCATGAATATAATTTCTTCTTCATGGTGTTTGAAAGTCAAGCAAATGATTACTTGGAGACCATATTGATGGGCTCTTGATCTGAACTTCATCACTTTTAATTTACTGGACATTTCCTGTAATAAGAAATAGAAATTTTGTTCCCCGTGCTGTTCATTCAGCCTTTGTGGAAGATGCAGCTTCTCTATACAAGATTTTCCTGTTTGCCTCAATGGGACAACAAAACTAATTCACACACCCTGAGTATCTGTAGCACAATGTAACACACATTTAAGGAACTAGTGTGAAAAGACTGACTTTTAACCTTGAATTTACTAACCTGAGAATAGATGCCTGCTCAAGCTGGTTGCTACTAAGAAACCTGGAGTCAGGCATTCACCAGGCTTCAGGTTGGAAACTGGTGACATCTGCAAGCAGTACGTGTTTTAATGTTTCTCCCATGATTGCAGCACATTACAATAATGTGTAATTTCTGTGATGCATGCACCTATTAATGCTTCTTTTGTGGGTTTTACTGTGATATAACATATGTGAACAGTAGGAGAGTGCATGTTTGGAATTTAATGTCGGACTTGCTAAGGTGCAGTGAAAGCTCTGGGGTTAATAAAGAGGTTCATGAATAAGACCAGAGAAGATGGGCATTTTTATTGACTAGTTAATGCTAAATAAATAATGAATACACAGATTTCTAACTTTGACAGCAATTTTTAAAAAGTATCAAATAGGCACAGGAATTTAGAAAGCTATAAAGTGTAAAAAGAAGTGTTTTTCTGTTGAAGTTGTGCACATATGTATGTTCTGTGTATTGTGGCTGCTAGTAAAGTGTATCTTTGGATAGTGTTAGTATTAAGGAGAAATTGCTTTGTCCAGAATTTTCTTTATTATTCTGGATGACAGCCTCCTCACAAAGAGTTATCTTTAGGGGTGATACAGTGAATGGTGTGCACAAGAATACATATACTTCAGCCATAAAAACCTGGAGCAGACATGCGAATGACAGCAGAGTCAGAGAAGAGAGAGCTTGCAGCTGCCACACACATGGGAGTGTGTGGTCATCCATCTCAGTCATTTTACCAAGGAGAACAGACTGGATTTCTGTTATGACTTGTTTGCTTCATGTCCTGCTTTGTGAGCCCTGGTTATGAACTTTTCTGAATCAGGATATGCCATGAGTTTTAAAGTATTGACTGTAACAGCTGTATCATAAGTGTTAGAAGTTTATCATGAAAGCATGAATTAAGCCAGATTTATGAAAATGTTATTTTTAACATCTCTTTGGTATAAAAACATATTTAGGATGTATGCAGTAAACTCCTTATATAAAGTAGTTACTTGACATGTAGAAGACACACTCTCCAAGTTTAAGAACTTGTTTATTTTTCATAATACAAAAAGCAATTAGAATACATTATGAATTAATGTCAAACTATATCGTTAAGCTGAAGAGATGCTGATTTATAGAAATTTTAAATACGTCTTGAACTGATAAACTTTTTCATTTATACAATTGAAAGATGTTTAAAACAGCCAAGCCAAATAATTCCTAACTTCAAAAAAATCATGGTTTTTTTCCTAGTGCCAAGTTTCATCTCAGAGAGAACTTTTATAGCTGATTTAAAACACCATAAAAGAGGATTTATAATGGAAATCTCTACCCTTACTGTAACAGCATTACGGGTGCCAGCCTCTAACAAAAGTCCATACTCTGCCATGATGTACTGAAAGCAATGTGAATAAAATGCCATTATTTGAAGTGAGGGGAAATGAAATTCAATTCATCCACCTTAATAGAATAGTCTTATACTTAAGAGATAATGTCACTAGAATAGGACATTGTCACAGGAAAATTAACTGCTGCTGCTGCATGAACACCAGGGCAAAGCTGAGGTACTTAAATTCAGGGCTAAGCTGACAGTTACTTTTGAAATGGGAAATCCTGATCCGGTGACAATATTCTGCTATGCAGACTTCATGTTTATCCTGAAGTGCAGCAGAACTGCAGGGCCAGGGATGATTCTTTGGGGGCAATGGTAGCTTGCAAGGGCTCCATCTCCTCATTCCAGCTTTTTGCTCTCTCTCCATCTGTGAGGTGCTCTCCTTCGAGGTCTGATTTCTAAACCAGCTTCAGAAAATACTAGGCTGACACAAAACTGAGCTCATTGTGGGACAGGGAAACAAGATAAGCAAGGACACAAAAGCCTTCAGCCATTAGCAGTGGCTCCAGAGACTGCAGTGATGAAGTGACAGCCTTCCTGACAGACGCTGACATGATCACTTCACCTGGCAGTGGCTTTTGTGGCAATGATGCTTTCTTCACACACAGGCTTCCTGTTTCTGTTTGCTCATGCAAGTGCTCTGAAAGGCAGTTCTGGAAGAAGTCCAAGGCATCTTCCCTCTGCTCCTCTTTGAAGGAGAGTCGAGTGCTGAATCCAGGTGCAAAACTTTTCAGTCAGGTGTTGAATTCTGCCTTGGGACTTTTAATCAAAGTCTGAATAGCATTGGGATTGGGTGATATATGAGCAATGCCACTGTGCTGTCCCTGTGGTGGATGGAGAAAGATGCCATAGGCACTGATACATGCCAGGGAAAGAGCAGGAGTTTCCCACTCCTGCCTTTCCTGCATTAACCCCACTGTTCTGTTCCTCACAAGAGTGTTTTGAGTTTTATGGTTATTGGCCAAAGGAGGGGAAAGAAGCCTTTATTCCTTGGTAGTTTGTATTATCTACAAGCCATCAGGTTCTTTTGGATGTTGTGTACTCTCATTATTCAGACCTCTTTTGCACTATGCTCTCCATCAGCGTGGGTTCATTTCTTTCCCAGTGCATGGAATGGTGAGTAATTCTTCTGAAATGAGTGAGTTTCCTCATGCAGTAAGGGCTGTGGAATTCAACTAACGATGATTAACCTGAATGAAGTCGATTTCATATCCTATGTTCATATGTTCCATTTATTTTTAGGCCAGAAACAGCCATCATGATAATTTAATCTATCCTCTTTCATTATATGGGCCACAGAATTTCACAAAATGATTGCTGCATATAGTTCAATAACCTGTAATTGAGCCAGACTACATTATTTCGCTTAAAATTTGTAGACCAAGTTCCATGTGGTTGAGACCTACCACATTCCTGGAAAGTTTCTTTCATCATTAAAGTTACATAAAATGAAACTCAATCAAAATTATAATTTCTAACATGACATATAGATTTTCCTGAGATTCTTACCTTCAGATTCCTGAGCTCGAACAAAAATATCTCCTTTCTATAATAACAAACAATTTGAAAACAGAAGACAGATATCATAGTGAAACCTTTACTAGCCTTTACTAAAACAAAGCTAATTGAATATAAAATCCTCCAACATATTTTCTTGTGCCATGTTGTTAAAAACAAATTGAAAGTTTGTTTATATTTAGTTACCAATGAACAAAGAACTTTATGTTTTGATAAATGCAGCAATTTACAAACATCTGCAAATGACCTGTTGTTTTATATTCCATGATTCCTGGCACCACTCTCAAATGTTCTCTTTCTTCAGAGAGTTGAAGCAATAAAGCATCATTTAAATCACCCACAACATGAAGCAGCATATTGGAGTTTGTTTTTCTGCACTATGTTTCTAGGTGCAAAAGCAAAACCCCAACTCCATCAAATCAGTTTTTTTGAGGATATTATGTGTGTGGACAGAGAACACAAGGTTATCTGGACTATCAAGTGAAGGTTGTAGGTTTGTAGAGCCAGGCTGAGGCTTTCCAGTTTCTCCTCTCCAGAGGTTTTCTCCTAGAAAGAATTTTGATGAGGATACACCAAAGTCTTCCTCAGAGACTAAATCTGGCCTTTTCTCACTATGAGAAATCCCATGGGACAGGGTGCTAGAAACTAAGGGGGCCCAAGATAGTTGGTTAGCATTCAAGACTGCTTCTTCCAAGCTCAAGAGCAGGTAGAAAGTCAAGAAAGGGAGCCAAAAGTCATCTCTGGTTCAATAGAGAACGCCTGGGTAAATTCAAGGGGAAGAGGAGGGTCCGTATGGTGAGGAGGAACTGAGACTGAACACTTAGGAGCAATATGAGACTGTAGTGAGAGGATTTAGTGAGGCAACTAGGAAAGCTAAGGCCTCCTTTGAATTAAACTTTGCAAGAGTCAAGAACAACAGTAAGGGCTTCTTTAAATACACCACAAGTAAAACTTACACTGGAAGCAACATGGGTCCACTGATGAATGAGGTGGGTGCTCTGGTGACAGAAGAAGCAAAGGGTAACTATAGACCAGTCAGCCTCATCTCCATCCCTGAAACAGTGATGGAGCAACTTATCCTCACTGCTGTCTCTAGGCATATGAAGAATAAATGGGTCATTAGGGGCAGTCAGCATGGATTCAGCAAGGGGAAGTCATGCTTGTCCAACCTGATAACCTTTTACAAAGACATAAACAGGTGGGTAGATGAGGGTAAACCAGTCTGTCTTGACTTCAGAAAACCATTTATACTGTCTCACATAGTTTCCTTACAGCTAAACTGAGGAAATGTGGTCAGGACAATTGGGTAGTGAGATAGACTCTGAAGTGGATTAAGGGAAGAAGCCAGAGAGTTGTGGTCAATGGGACAAAGTCTAGGTGTAGGTCTGTGTTTAGTGGAGTCCCTCAAAGATCAGTACAGGGATCAGGACTATTCAATATATTCATCAGCATTAATGCACTGTCAATACATCACATAAAAAGTGTAGAGTCACATAATTTTGGATATTACTGCTTAACAATTGTAAGCTGTCTGGGCAATAAAACATACTGAGTCTATCTCTTAGTCTGCAGCCCTTTTGACCATGATTAGCGAAAAGATAATTTCCTGATACTTCTGTACCAGGCACAGATGAGTGGGGAAGAAAAATACTACTGAAAAGAGAATCTGTGCAAATCTCCAAAATTATGAGGGTTACATTGTGAATGAGAGTAGTAGAAGTATCACATTGAACTACAGGTTCAAGGCAGACAGAAGAACGTATTCTTCAATACAGTTTGTACCTATACTGGGGAATTCTGGATCACAGAATGAATGCGGAAAGTTCCCATACATTGGTGTCTCATACATTAAAAAGTGATTTAAAAATGCACAGATTTATTTTAGAAAAATCACAGGCTATTCGGTTAAAGCCTCAATCTTAAAATGCTCTTGGGATATAGATTTTGGAGGTGGGGAGTATATTGTTACATTTGACCTGTTGGTTTGTTGTTTTTTGGATTTTTTTCTCTCTCTTTAAGCCTGTTGGTGTTTAGCTTATACTTTCAGGGACTGGCTTTTGTTCGGAATTGATAAAGCTGCTGTTATATTCTTTATTGGGATCTGAATTGCTCATTTGGTCTCCAATGAAGTGCATCTAAGGGTAAATTAAAGTCATAAAGAACATAAACCAAGTAGAATTTAAAAGCTCTATCTGGTTGGATTGCACAGAACTCACTCTTACAACTATGCATTTTTCGGAGGTTTGGTTCAATCTCACTCTAGCTTTTGACAACCACTATCAAAGTGAAAATTGCCATAAAAATGTCACCATATGTAAAACAATTGTCCCTCAATCACTTGTCAAAAAGACTTGGAAATTACGAATAGACCATATCTTCATTTATCTGAGAAACCTCCTAGATATGTGATTCAGAGACAGGCAATTACTAGTCTAACAGGACAAGAACAGTTACAAAGTTAATTACCTGTGATTATCTTACAAAAGGTGGTGATTATATAGCTGAATGACAAAAGGAAAGCGTTCAGGAAGAAAAAAACACGCGGTACCATAAACTGATAAAAACAGGGCCACCCATTGTTAAATTAGAAATAGCCCACTTTAGTTTATGTTTCTATTACAATAACAGCTTCCCCATTCTCCTAAAACTCCTTGCTTTTTCTCAAAGGAAACCCTAACCTCAACAAAAAGCCACCATTCTCCCCTCCCCGAAAGCTCTTCTTTTCTCTTTAAAGTTTCACTGAGAATTTTAAGGGTTGTCAAAGCCAACTGTGAGGGAAGGGGCAGCCATCTCCCCCCCACTTCTTTGCAAATCTACTTAATCTTCTTGCCCTTATCGTACCTACTCGACACACCCTGATGAAAACAATCAGTTCAAGGGATCATAGATGCTGAATAACAAGTCTGAAAACTTCTAGGTAGTCTTAGCTCTGTAACACGTATGGTGTCAGTGGTGGGAACGTGAATGCAGCAAGTTTTCTGAAGAATTTGTTTTCCCGAAAAAACCTCCATGGTTGAGGAGACATACTCCCAGGAGTAGATTCCCTTCTGGCTAGGGGAAATTTTAGATGTCATATGCAAGATCCTACCCTTTCTTAAACAATCTCCCATTGTAGTTTCAGACGGATTTTGTCTTCTGTGGAATTCTTGCTTCACTCCAGGACGCAGGTTGTTCGGTTTTTTTTTTTTNTTTTTTTTCCTTCTTTTATATTTTTTTTTGCTTTGTTTTTTTTTTTTTTTTTTTATTTCTCGTTGAATAGCGTTTTGGTAATCGCAGGTTCATGCGATGGAGGTGTCAGTCAGTTACCTAATGGGAAAAATTATTCATAACATGTAGGTGAGTCAGAGCATGCACACACTGTGTTAGGACTCCTTTGGGTTTCCTTAACACCTGTGTGAACAAAGGGTTTATTATACAGTTACTAATAAGATTCCAAACTCACAACTGTAATTTGATGGTCTTCAAAATGTCCTTGGGACTTCTCAGAAAAATGCCCACAATGTTGCAAGTAGGAAGAGCAGTGAAAGATGTGTTACTCACAGTCAAGGCCTTCAGAAATTAAATGGGACCAACATGTAGAGTTATTATCTTGTACCTGAGATTTGAATATATTCTAGCCAAGGACTTCAATCAGGCAGTACAATTAGTCCATACCATTCAAGATGGGACTGCATAAACATAATTAAGCTAGATATAACCATATTTGAAAACAGGTGATGGGAAAAAAAAATTAAAATACAACTCCAGCTCTAAAATAAGTGGTAGAGATTTAAAGTTTTCTGTTGGTGCTAATAGCTGCTTATTATGAAGGTAAATTAAGGATTCTCTCTCTTCTGGCCCAGTTTCCAGGGCACGGAGAGCTCTGTTGAATGTAATAGCTGCATTATAGTCACAGTGATTGTCCAAAGCTCAGGCGTAAACACCCTACCACCCCAGTACTCAAATCTTTACAATTGCTGCAGCGCACCTGCTATCCCTCTACTGTGCTGCCGTGCCTGAGAGATTTCACTCTGGTGGGAGAGGATCCAAAAAAAATTCTTAGGAAAACCAGCTCACTAAGGACTACTAAAGTTGATGTTCAGCCTCTGGCCCAGCTCTTCCTGATAGGCAGAGCTTTAGAGGCAGGGAGCACCCAACACGATGGGAGGGAAGGAAGAATCACTTGGCACTTTGCTCCTTGGCTCTAGCCCTGAGCCCCTGCCCAGCACACCACCTTCCTGACTGGAAACTGAAGGGATGGACTGGGGGGAACTTCATAAACAGACAGGGAAACGAAAGGACTGAGGCACCGCTGATGCCATTCTAGCTGTACTCTCCTCCTGCTGATTTCAGTGGGTGTTGGATGTGCATCTTTGAAGGGCAAATTTACCTCCAGCTTAATAAGCACGATAAGTCATAGAATTTGCTGGGAGCAGGAGCAGAAGCCCTCCCGCATCTGTTAGCACATTATTAGCACAGCTTGTTATGGGGCCTCACGTGAGGCAGCCCTGGTCACAGGACGCAATTATGGATGAATTCCTGCTCTGCTTTCCCCCCTGACTCAGCAGCACAGCTGGAGCCAGCCGTAGTCACATTGCAGGAGGTGAAAGGTACTCTGAATTATAGATTGCCTTTGACCTTTTTTGGTTTAAATTAAGGATAACATCCAGGAAAGTGCCTCCAGCCAGGACACTGCTTAAAACATATGCTTAACTTCCACCAGGGTCTGGTGCTCGTCAATGGAGATGAAATGCTTGCTTACAAATCAGTGTATGCAGAGATGCTACTCCAATGATGATTAAATATCTTTCCAATGAGGAGCATAAATGATGGTTTCCTTTAAAAATGATAACCAGAAATGCCCTCAAACACATGAAAATACGCTTAAAATTCAGAGTAGGTGTTGAATTTCAGCCATGGCACAGAGATGCATTAAAGGGGAATACTAAGAAAATTGCACGCATTTTAAAAAATAAAAGAGACAAAGATTATTGATGAAGAAAAACAAAATTAGATATGAGTATGCCATCACACAGGGATATCTATCTCAACAGACGAATTCCCTTACAAACCCACTAAGAAAGAATTGAGGTCAACTTAGTGTCTTTTCATTGGAGTGGTTTCTATGATAACTTTGTAAGAGCTCTTAATATATAACAAATAATCTCAGGGCAAAGATCTATTTGAAGGATATATGATTGATGACCTATCATCCCTAATTCACTGTTTATACTCGTAGTGAGCCTATTGGGAAAATACCTCATTCATCAGGGTATTAGTGAATTGAACCAACGTATGGCACCTTCATTTTAACAAACTAAAGAAGAAAAGTTAAATGGGGGGAAATTGACAACCATCTCTGATTCTATGATAATGCAATTAGGCTGCTCCTCTCCAGAGCTTTTGCTAATTCACAAAACAGCTTCAGTCGGCAGGTCATAAATATATGATCATTTTTCACACTTTGAAAAGTAATGATGCCTTGACACGAATCAATAAATCTTGGTGAAGCCATTTATACTTTTGTGTTATGCATACAAATCAGTTGTAAAACAACTACATATCAATTTTTACTTTCATTTTAGTCTTTGTTTACAAAATACTAATTTTGCAGAGGCATCTACACTCCCTGTGCACCCAAAACTCATACTGAAATCACTGCTATTTTAAGGACCTGGCAATGCTAGATCAGACCTTATGCCTCTTAATATCTTTTCTGTCTGATGAAGACATAAGAGGAAGGGAGGGTGGGAGGGGAATGAGGTGAAATAGCATTATCTCTCTTCCCTTCTCACTTAGCTTTGGGCTTTCTTCTGAAATTATGTTGGGGGTTTCCCGGTAAATATTGACATTCCCATTGTTAATTTATGCAAGTTCCCACTCTGCACCTTCAGTACTCTCTGGGGAAGGACAAGTGTTAGGTTTGCCATTATGCAGTGCAGCATGGCTGTGAGGAAGAAAAGGAGGGAAACAGTACAAGAAGAAAGGTAATCAGAGCATCACAACTTGCCCTTAGGAGAGATGAAAAAGAACCACATCCAATGGCTGCACAAAACAGAACCATGCCATCTTGTTAATAGAAATTTTGCATCCTGACTATTTTTTAATGCAAAGTCTCTCCTCACAGGATTCTGATAAATTATGTGTATAAGGTAAATACAACAACCCCCTGACCATGTGTGTATCCAGTATGAACAATGCATTTTGCTATTCCATGACATACAGGAGTTACCTCTGTCTGTCTCCTAAACTTTGTGGCTAATACCTAAATAAAACCCAAATAAAACCCAAATTTGTTGTTTATGTCATGAATATGATAGATTTTTCACCTGAGGCAGACTTATGCAAAGATAACGAGTAAAATTGTAATGCTAGCCACTGATTCTGTGATAAAACTGCTTTGTACCACTTAGGAGAGCGCAAATGGCATTGTACAAATTGCATCATACAATCTTTCTATACATCCAGGAGCACACAAATTTACAAATAAGAACAACAGTACACAAAGGATTGATTATGAACATTCCACAGTGAATGCAAAGATGTGCGGGCTGATAAATACCTCAGGTAGCTGCTGGTGTTTGCCTTGTTATTAAAATACCTACACGTTGCCAATTTGCAGCAGTTATCCTGTATGGAATAGTAGGGTTCACTTTTTATACCTGAAATGCTTGACAATTTTGCAGCATTGAAAGAGAAATGACACTGAATCACAAGTGTACCTGCTGTGCTGTCATTTTCATTAGGATCTCTCTTTTGTTTAGTTTATTCACTGCTGCTTGTTCTTTCAGGATGTGGTTTTCTAATAGGGATGGACAAAAGCCCACATGTGGCTATAGAGAAAAATATGTCTTTAAGTTGAGAACAAAACCAAAATGGCATTTGGATTGTTCACAACTCCAGTTAAGTAATTTTGAATTGCTGATTGAAATAAATATTGTACTGAAAATAGTTTTTGTAGTCTGTGCATTCTGCCCTGTCTCCATTATTTGATCTCTATTACGATAAGTAGCCAGTTTGCAATACACTGTGCAACTAAGCCAAATGCATACAGTAGATGGCTGAAAATTTAACAATGCATTAAAGTGCAAACTCCTATGTTTACGTAATGTGTATTTCACAGACTTCAGTAATAAAGTAATAATACTTCAAACAAAGATAAGCTGTATCTCTTAATAGACATTAAATACTGCATTATGAAATGGTACTTTGGTAGTAATTTAAAACAGTGCCAGTATTCAATCATATATTCTGTAATACATACTTTAATAAAATACTGAGTACTGAGTCTCAAACTGATGGCAATTAATCTGGCTTTGCTGATGTTAGGGAATTCATCACCTGCTTTAAGTGTACATGGCTTTCTGATTCAATGCCAGGTAACAATCTAGTCCATCATATCTCCCCTTGATGTTTGATGCTTAGCTCTGTGATTTTTGAATTTCAAGTGAACAAGAAAAAGTGCCTCAATGATTGTGTCACCGGCTTGCTCACCAGAATCATCCATAACAGACTGCCTTCCCCCCCCAGCATTTATAACTGCATCATCTTCTGTCAACTTAACCTGGTTTCCAGCCCTGATGAAGGTGTGGTATGCATTTTGTGAAGGTTCTTACAAGGAAAGTATTTGGATTAATGATGTAATTTAGTGGCAATTTAGTGACAGTAGGTCTCAGTAGAGTGACAATGGGATTGAAAAAGTAAACCAGTGGGATACACTTGATTGTGGCTGTTGGGCTGGCAGCAGGGAAGCTGCAGGGGTCACACTGATTGGCATTGTCACTTTCCCCATTCATCAAGCAAGGCCAGACTTCCCGAATCATTTACCAGATGGGGCAGCTCGTCAGTTTAAACACCTGATATGAAGCCATCCGTCATCTGATAACATGATCGTTAGGCTGCAGCTGGCTCGGTGTTCTGCAGCCTGAGTGCACATGTGATGGACTGGAGCCAGGGAAGCAGGCTTAGCAGTGCTGCACTCCCCTGATAGGATTTGCAGCCCTCCACTGGACCATGGAACAGGTGGAGACAGAGAGAGAATGAAAAAATTACCATGTGTTGCAGGGATTAGAGAGCACACACTCACCACTCCACTTGAATACCAATCACGGGACAACCTTGAGACAGACAAATTTAAGGCTATCCATGATGTAATATGCTGATATAGCTTCATTTTCCTGCAGGGTATTGGGCTGTTACCTGGCAATACTATAATTTGCCTTTAGTTTTCTAGCGGGGAAGAGAGAGCAGATATTTGGAAATGCGGGCTTTTTTTTGTTTGGTTTTGTTTTGTTTTGTTTTGTTTTGCAAAGGTCATCTTAAAACAGCTTATCTCTTACACACAAAAAAAAGAAAAATTCTAGAAACTGATCACCGATCCTATTGCTTTTGCTTAGCATGACAAAAGCCTTCCAGGAGAGGAAGTATGATGAATTAAAAATATGATGATATGTACTGGGATCCAGTCCCACGCCCAGATTCCCTCAGTGATTGAAATGCTCAGATCTCCTTGACTTCATAGGAGTTATGTGCCTAAATGGTTCCGTGGAAGGTGTTGAGTTTTCCCTTCCCAAGCCAGCAAGGAGGGAGTGTTTAATAAGCTTAAAGTTTGGCAACTTTTGTGCTTCTGATGGAGTGAAGGAGGCAGTTCAGCATCTGCTGCCACCACCACCACCAGGCACCCAGTGCTGCCCTCACTGCTACTGGGCCAGTGGCTTCTTCCTCTGAAACAGCCTCATCTTGGGTTTTGTGGCCAAAAAAGCTGCACCATCACCATGGCTGTGCTGTGTCTTTTTGTCACATGTTTCCTTACTAAAGCAACTTATTCTAGAGTTGAAGTTATAAAGTGCATTTGCAATGCTGACATGTTGACATTGTTATTCTGTGCCTTTGGTGTGGCTTTGCTGGCACTTTGGCTGCTGGTTTCCAGAATTTTCACAGGTGGTGAATTTCTTGTTTCTTTTGTATTTTGGTTTTTGGCTTCTTTTTTTTTTTAAGCTGGAAATAAAGCTGTGATTTCTGATAAGACTGTGTTGCACATAGCAGCGTTTATTGAAACTTAATCTTTTGGGTTTTCAACTGCAAAAAACAAGAGAGGATGTGGAGTCTCCTTTTGTGGAGACATTCAGAACCCACCTGGAAGCCTTTCTGTGTGATCTGGTTCTAGGCGTTCCTGCTCCAGCAGGGGGATTGAACTAGATGATCTCTTGAGGTCCCTCCAGTCACTTCCTCTGGAGTGAATTTGATCTCATCTAAGTTCCTCCTGGGAAAGAGATTCTAAGTCCCTCCTGTTGGAAGAGATTCTGTGCTGCAGTGTTAACAGGTACATTAAATGGCTTTAATGCGCATAGGTACCTTTCAGAAAGTGAGCTGATTCTCAATGCCTGACTCCCTAGTATACCAGCCTCCCTGGGAGCTGACTTACACCACTAGGATAACTTCGTTCTTTCCCTGAAGACTAGTATCTTTAGGAGCACTGCCTGCCTGCTGATATACAGGCTCCAATGCCAAACACTGGAGGAATGGAAACTCATGAACATGATCATGGCTCATCACTGCTGCAGTTGCTTATTCCAAGATAGAAACAATAGGGCCCTTGCCTCTCTTCAGGATACACATGGTCAAGGACGGGATGCAACATGTATATTATCAGTTTTCCTTTAAAGACAATCGTTCCTACAAAATTCTTCCTTTAGCAGTTCTTTTTCCTTCCTGAAAACATCTGCCTGTGAAAGATCTGCTTTTGGGTGGAGATTTATTCCTTTCACTTTAGATCAGATATTAAGAGATGCCCTTGAAGCAGATTTTTGGGTTGAAATTGTTGCTTTATTTTTTTAATTTTAGTTTAGCCCTTGCCACAGTTCTGCGAAATGTACTAAATACAAACTCAAGCTTATTTTTTTCCAAATAGAGGCAAAGGAAACATTGCCACTTAGCTTGCTAAAAGGTTTCATGTCCCCTTGGGACATTGCAGGTATAGTGAGAAACAACTGAATTTTGAGAGAAGGAAATACTATTTTGTCAAAAACTCATTACCCAGCTGTAGACATTTAGAAGCATCAAAGATGCTATAATTTATATTTGCAATTAATGGAAGAAAATGTAAGTTGTTTATAGAAAACCAATATAAAAGTCTTATTTGTTCATAAGGTACCTTCTTTGTCTTTGGATTTTTTTAGTCAATTTATATATATGTACAGTTAAATTCTCTTTGTTAGAAAATTCTGTATTGTTTTCTGTTTCAATTAATGCCTTTTTCTGAGATTGATAGGAGAAGACTATTTTAGTGGATAAGGAGAGCTTAAAAGACATGTAAAAATTGTATTTATAGATATATCATTAGAAAAGTGGAGACTTTAAAAAATAATATACGGAATATGACAGTTTTTGAGAACTAGCTAGACATAACCAGATATACAAAAGGATCCTTTTTTCCAGCAGCATAACAGAAAAACTTCAGCAGAAACCTGAGAATGAATTACTGATACAAAAAAATGCCCTCATTGCTCATTAGAACAAATGATTTGTGACATTTTAGAGGTGAAACAAAAGGATTCAAGCTGGCAACATACTTTAAAATCTATTTCTTTCTCCGACATCTTTTATCTATCTACAGAATAATAATTACCAACTTCAAACAATAACTAGGCTATTTTATGAGAGCAAGCATGACTTTATTCCTAGGACAAAAATAGGGAAGCTGAGGCAGATGAAGTGAGCTGATATCCCTGTGAAGATTAAACCAGAGAATGTTCGGAATTCAGGTTTCATTTTTAAGCTCTAAGAAATTTTTTTATTTTTGTTTTGGTTTGTTTTTTCCTCACCCGATTAATATAGCAGCTGAATAATACCCACGGGTGAATTACTTACAGATGACTTGTAAAGAAAACTTAACCTGCTGATAATAAGAATAACATGGGTTGTAGATGTCATGGTGTGTGAAAGTACAGGGCAGGAAAGTAAGACAGAAATGACAAATCATGGTAGGTGGTGGCAGAGGGTTATTTTCCATCTAAAATTGTACATTCATTTAATACAGCATCATCTTACCTTTTATTTGGCATATAGACACATTTAGGTTCCTTAATTGCCTAGGTACATTGTTTCATTTATTTAGGAGAAACTAGCTGAATTAATTTAATTTCAGCTTTAACTGTTTTGATTTGTAGATTATGAGAAATGAGAAATCTCCCAAGTAGCACCAGATATTGAAGTGGAAACTCAGTTCTGAGAAGCAGGCAAAACTAGAATACTATGCAGCCTTACAACTAGCTGCCTTTAAATACATCCCAGATTTTCAAATCTGTTTCTCACATCTTTTGGCTATTCAAATGCCTCCCACTGAAATGAATGAGAGCTTTTCTGCCTAGATCCTGAAGATGAACTGACTTCTTCTATACAGCACCCTGGAGAAATATAATAACAAACCATTAAAAATACTAGTTGTCATGGATGCACAGAAAAATTTGTAGAAGATGCCCGGAACACTTAAAATTACATATTTACATGTCTTCTCTGCATCTTTAATGCAGATGTAAGATTTATGTCTTGCTGATAACCTTGGTGCCAAAATGTCACACTTTCTCTTTTTATTCTCCTTTCTTTTGCAATTCTAGAAAAAAAAAAAAAGCATTACAATCCTTATATGTAAATTCTACAAGCTTTACTGTTCTCCTCAGGTGTACATGCCAAGTTTTCATTATGAAGGCTCCCTGCTGTGAAAAAAGGTACATTTTCACTTTCATGTCTGTTCCTTTGTGGTAGAAAGGCTTGAAACATTAATGAGTAAACTAAACTAAAACTGTACAGACATTCCTACAGGAAATTGGGTAAGTTTCTGATTCTGAGGGGAAGAAAATTCAACTAGGTCAATAAAATTGTATGATTTTGACACTGTGAAGTCAGTTGTCACTAAGGAGTTACCCATGCTATTTTTATTCATGTTAATGGCATTTTTATGCCCTGGTGTTTTGTTTTGAAGATTTTTATCCCACTGAAAAAAGAAAAAAAAGGGCACGGGAAAAAAAAGGCTTTCTTTACAAGCTTGTATCATCTACCCTTGAATACTGATATCTGTAATGACTTTTACTAAGTCATTGTGTCACACTATGTTCATTTATGTTATCAGATACAGCACTAGAAGCAGTTGTGATATCTTTATTAAACCATTGTTGCTGATAGCTATAAAACATTATATAAGATTACATTATACATATAGATAGATTAAATGAGTGTGCTAGTAAAAACTTATCTTTGAGTCCAGTGTAAATGGCAATACTTTCAGATACATAAAATTAAAATTAGCACTTATTTATTCAATACATAATACTTTTTAATGATATGACTGAACTGGTTTGAAATCACACTTAAGAAAAATTGACTGAGAATGGGGTAGTACTCAATTTGAAAATGTCAGCCTAAGAAATGTCCTTTCTTTGGAGGAAATTCCTTTGATGTGAACAGGCAATGGAAACAGACAAATGGTTACTTGCTGCACATGCAAGTTAGATTAGATTACTTTTAAAAGCCCTTTCCAACCCAACATAGTCTCTGATTTCATATAACATTTTAGCTCTCGTAGAACATAAACTTTTATTTTTCGATTTACATGGGAAAACAACTATTTTCCAGCCTAGCTCTAGACTTGTTTTGTCAGGGATGAGACAGAGATCCAGAGATTCAAGAAGGAGTCTGATGCAGACAGTTCATTCTCACCAAACATATCACAGCAGATCATCATGGATTTATTCCAAAACATATCCCTGGGGACCTAGATTCTTTACCCAATGAAACAAGCTTTTTGCTAAAAGAAGGAAAAAAGAAAAAAAAAATTAAAATATATGACTGCATATAAAAGATGACTTCTTAAATGTAAATGAAAATAGGATTCTATTAATGTTTCTTAGAAAATTGAATGTTCAAATATTCAAAATTCAGGATACATTAGGAAGTCAGTCATCACCCCCTGTGTTATTCTGTCTGGATTTATGTCAGCTAAACCTGTAATGGAAGTACCTCCCCCTCAACTTCCCTCAAATAGGTAAATATCTTTGATGAGATAGGGAAACTAGACCAAGCTTTACTTCAAGTCTTTAAATTTCTGTCTGTGTCTCGTGTGCCAGCCTGCTTCTGAATGGTCACGGGTACACAAGGATCTCTACAGTAACACTCTTTTCTGTGGTGTGATAAAGTCACATCTGCTAAATGCTATAGTACTACAATGTATGATCTTAAAGTGCTTGACAAACATTTTTTAATTACTCTTCATAGCACCATAAGATAGCTAAGTTAATTCTTCCACATTTCACAGATGGAGAGAGTAAAACGTAAGTGTTAAGTGAATTGACCAGAAATCAAATCCAGGAGCTGAAAATACAGGGCCTCATGCAAGAAAACTCGGGAGCGTAACTTCAAGTACTGAAACATTAAAATCAAGACAAAGACAAACACTTTAACAGAAGGACGAAGTACCTATTGGAAACTTTTCCAGTCAGCTCATTCTTCAGCTACTACAAAGAAAGGAATATCAGCCTTAACTAGCCATCTAACAGCTTGCAAATAGCCTCTAATACGCCATACAAAAATCTTGCAAATATCTCTCTGCTGTCTACTTACTTTCCCTAGATAGTATTGATGCAAGCCCTGGAGAGCTGCTGGATCTGGTGCAGTTAGAAAAAGGGAGCAGATACTTATTTTTCAAAGGTTTACATCAGTGCTCGGTAAGAGTGAAGTCTGTCCTACCATGGGTGTACAGCAGGGAGAATGAAAAAAGCCTACAGAATGAAAACCTCTGCGGATGTAGTTAAGTGTCCTCTCAGTGACAGATCACCCAGTTTCTGCTCTGCCTGCTTGCACGAGCTTCCTTGCTAGTGGGCAACAATGTTTTATCAGCACACGAAATTCAGTTGAGATGAGTATTCTGATTTTTATCAAAATCTGGATGGTAAATGTCCTCAGGAGTGGTGTTCATCAGATCTGTGCTGAATTGAGTTATGGGCTGGTCAGAAATACCTGAGATTAGTTTCTTGGCATTCTCTGCCTTTGGCAACAAACGCTAAAGAATATGAGCATTTGATGAACATAGTTCAGATTTCTAAGCATTTAAGGAAGGCTTCAGTTAAAGTTCAAATATCCTTTGTGACCCTTTCTGTTACTCCAAACTTTCCTTCCAGAAATTTGCATCCAGAATTTGCTTTTAAGCATGTGACCATCTAAGCACGTTCCTCTCTAAGTTCCTATGGCTTGACTCATCCCTTCCAGCAGAGATATGGGAAAGCAGATGCCCTGTTCTGACCACATAGCATGCTCTGTTCCAAAGCAGCTTTCTGCTAGAGCCCATCACACAATTTATCATCTCTTGTGGTCTCCAGTTTTGTTTTTCAGGAAGAAGCCACCATGGAGCACATACATGGAGAGGCCCCACCATCCCCAGCAAGAGCTTGCTTCTGGCATGTTGGATGGTATCCATTGCTAATGGCAGGATGGTATGAGAACCATGACCAATTTGCACCACTTACCACTTCAGCTTCCCTTTAATTCCTTTTTTCCCCATGGCCTTTTGGGTATCAATATACATGAGAGGGGTCTGCATTAACAACAGTAAAATGTGCCTTGGGTGATGTGCCTAGAAGGTAACATTCCTTTGTGATATTTGGACCTGAGCATTGTTGCAGGCTGAAATAATATAAGTAACTGGGGGAAAGGAAATACATATTCTGTGTACAATAAATAGATTTATCTAATTCCTTTACACACTAGCTGAGTATTACTAAATACTCTATTTTTTACTTTAGATAATAATGATTTTTTGTTTTTTAATATGCTTTAAAGTTGGATACACCAAGGTGGCTACCCAAGTCCATCAGTTAATAACTGTTAACACAAATTATAGTAGGCTGTGAAGCACTAAGATCTAGGCTAATCTCTTGTTACCTGTGTTTTGATGCCCGCCATTACAAGAGCAGGTCTAATAGTATGGGATGCTTGGGATGCTGTGCTCCAGGAGTTTCAAAGCTGTGTTGAGAGAATACCATTTAAGGGAGAATGAACAGAAGAATGATAAGACTACAAGGTGCATGAAGTGTCTAACTTGGTCAATCTAAACCAATAATTAATGTTATAAAATGCATACATAAATACTTCCTGTTTTCCAAAATGTGGTATGGAAAATTATTGTGACTACATGCTATTTCAATTTATTGTCTGCATTTAATATAAGCATTAAAAGAAACCTCCAGATTCTGAATAAACCATAAATATAGCTCCTTTGTTACATCTCCTGACGCTTTAAAATGAAAGGCTGTTTCCATCAAGAATATATTTTCTTGTTAGAAGTGTACATTTTAAGCGACACATGTGCCACTTCCTATGATCCTGGTATATATTGGAAAACAATGACAAGTGTATTAGATACTTATTTTTAGATTATAAAGTAATTTTAGGAGCTAAGTGCTATTAATACGGTGCAGCATGTATTCCAAGAATAGATCTGTTGAAGCATGTGACTAATTTGTAATAGCTGAACACAATATTTGATGGAGTTGAAGTCTTTCCTGGGAAGGAATTCAGGAAACTTGAGCTTAAAAGCACATTTCCCGCACTTATTTTAGAAAGGACAACAGTCAAATATACAATCTCTTCAATCATATGCATAAAAAATGTGTTCTCCTATAATAAAAAGTCATCCAATCCTAGTTCTCATGTGAGATGCTCATGAGTTTGTGTGAGGGAACATATAGGAGAACATACTTGACTGAACATACAGCCTCCATAACTGTATTCTCTCTTACTACCAGCTGAAAAGTGAGTCTAATTTGCTGATGAATACAATTAGAAGCAAATGATCCATTACATTAACTTTAATGAGCTGCAGCAGGTCACTTGGTTATGAATAGCACCATACAAAAGTTACAGTTCAGTGCGATACTAAATTTCTGACAGTCAGCCCCAAAGCTTTTATGCAGTAGACACAACAAAGACACCAAGTCCTGGGCACAGAAGAGACTACATTTCATAGCACACTGCTATCTGCTGTAGCTTTAGTTCTACAGTTTAATAATTCATAATTAGCTCTTAAATAACTGACAGTCACATAATAAAGGGCATTGACTTAGTGGTCTTGTAGCATCGAGGTGTGAGAGCAGACTTTTCACATCGCATAGATTTTCTCAGATAAGGTTCAAAGACCTCATTCCGAATTTAAAAGCATGGGAAGAAAAATAAAAAAAAGGGCGACATAGCAATAGAGACCAGGGTAGTCAAATGAAACACACGATCTCATCTGTACTCTCAGAAGAAATTTGTCTCACAGAAAGAATCTTAATTTCAGAATATTAACATTGATAAAGTCTAAAAGTTAATAATAGCTAAACAAATTACTTAAGATACTGGTATTAGACAGTGATGTAATCGCTTATACTACTTTCTGTGACCAAAGTTTTAAAGCACCAGAATTGTGTTACTGGAAGAAGTCAACTCTTTTTTCACATTTAGATATTCAATCTAGATATTCACTTTGGTACGGAGTTTACAATTGTTATAACAAAAAAAAATTGGGATGCAGCTTGAGCTCTGTTGGAAGTTACCATCTAGCTGCTCTGCAGACCATGAGCTGAGCCAACCGAGCATGGCAGCGTTCTGCCAGGGATGCAGGACCTCGAAGCCATCTGGGTCTGGGATCGCAGCTAGATCACAGCTGGAGCTGATCCCAGCTAGCCTGGTGATCTCTTCGGGTGGGGCAAACTCAAGCAATACATTCTGCTGATTACCTCCAGACTAAGGAGACTGGCGTCTGCTCTTTGTTGACTATCGGTTGAGCTGCAACCTTACACCAGGTTGGGGATTTCCCATTCAGGTGACTGGGCGGCCCTAAATGCACTATTCTCTAGAATGATGGCAGGCGTTTATAAATGCGGGGGGACCATCATTCATCCATTGTCCTCTTTTACCCTCTATTATCTACAAGTTGTCGTTACTTTGACAAGGTTACGATTAACAGAAGATGAACAATTTTTAGACCGTGATGAGCTGATTAATTTGACTGCTTGTTACTCTTATTTTTGATTTGTATTTGATCACCTAGGTCATGCACTTTGAGTGGACAGCAAACACTTCAGAAATGGGAATAATGGTAGAGAAGCACAAATAACCAACGGTGAATAAGGAACACACTTGTTCACACATAAATGCCCTTGTTTGCACATGAATATGGTGTTTTGTATGAAAAAGACCCATTCTCCAAACATCCATGTGAAGAGAAACCCATTCAGCATGAATGTTTGTGAACACTGAATAACAAGTGGATGAACAAGCCTGAATCAAACAGCCGTTCAGACTTTGAATCAATGTTCGCAAACACTGGTTTGCATTATTCACCCTGTCCTGTGAACAGCCATCTGTTCAATAACTGATAATGGAGATGGAAGTTGGGTTGTTGGGTAGATATGGCTCATCAGGGAGACAATAGCTATCTATTTACAGGATTTCTACTTAGTCTGTTGCAGGCGTAGCCTCTGTTCTTGTTGACCTGTGATACCAGGTTTTTCTTCTTCCTTTCCCCCCAACATGAGGTTTTGCTTAACAGAGAGTTCGAAATAAACTTGTGTATACAAACATACATAGATGCAATCATACCTACATCAATGTGCTGATATTTAAGGTTTATGGTTTTTACTTAGTATTTAAAATGTATGTCAAAGTTAGGCATATGAGTATCTTTGTGACTAAAGAGCTTAGCGCATGTTTAAGACCTAAGTATGGAAAGGAGAGTACGTGTGCAGTTCAGACATCTGGTTTAGGTGTTTTTATGTATAAGATCAAACATAAAGATATATCTGGTAGAAAATTATCCACACTTTTCTCAAAGAGTTCAACAACTACAATAAATAACATGGGTGTTTTTCAGATATCGAGACAGGCATTGAAACAGAAGTTTTTGTATCCTTTCCCTCAAATTCTCATTAGTAAAAACTTCTTGTGCAAGAGACGGTAACTTTACGTGAGAATAATTAAATACAGAAAACTTGTCTGAATTGATTGTGTAATATATTTATTCCAGGCATTTCAATGAGTAATGATCCTGTTTAAATCTGCAGGGAGGTTGTAATTGCTTTTGTTCATCCTATGACAGGTTGGTAGCTATATTTCTATGCAACTGATTTGGTATAATTTATCTTTGGGTATTTAATCTTTCCAATGCTTCTACTGCTTTTCTAACCTCTAAATGAAATACTTCTTTCTGATGAGAAAGCATCAAAATAATGTCTGTATAAAGTGACAATCTGTATTTTTGAATTCTGACCTCAGTTTGACACAGTCTTAACATTATCCTTTCTCATTCCTGTGAACAGTGGGATCTTTTGTCAGGGCAAGTACCAAAGGTGGAGAAAGTACGGCTAATTTAACCATAAATACTTTTCTATTCAATGTGAGGTATACATAGAATTATAGGGTTGGATGTGGCCTTCAAAAGCCATCTAGTCCAACCTCCCTGCAGTAAGCAGGGACATCCTGAACTAGATCAGGTATTAATCTACCGTGCTTTAGTACTTTCTCAGAATGCAAAATGTGTCCACCCACCTTAGGGAGAGACCCCAAAATGCCTATCTGCACTTCTAAAAACAATTGAAATAATTATGAAAACAAAGATATCATAAATTAAGATTATATTTACACCCGAGTCACAGGCTGTAGTTCTCTACTTCTTTGATTCTTCACTTTGTCAACATATATTTAGAACTCCTCTAACCCACATGTGATTCAATATTTGCTCATTTCTAAGAACTGGGGAATCAGATTTCTGTGCACAAACGTTATTCAGAACCTGCAATGCTATTTGCAGAACAGCTGCTCCAGTTCTCCTCTGTGAATTACAACCTGAGCATGTATACATTATCACAACTCAAAGAGAAATAGGAGAAACAATTGATAAAGAATTTAAATTAGAAAAACCCATGAGTTTAATTTCTATGTAATTTTTAAACCCCACATACATAAAATATTTAAAATGCATATGCGCTTTTTCAGTTTTGTAGTGACAGTTTTCGTAAGAAATTAACAAACTCTAGTTAAGTTGTAGTGTGGTTTGGGGCTTTTTTTAATGCTGTTTCCTAAAACCAATCCGAATAACTAAGAAGCAGTATGTTAAGAGTGTGATCACTCTGAATTACAATAGCTTTGCAGTGGACTTGAGTAAGTAAGAAAGAATTTGACTTTTAGAATTTACCTTGCAAAGGAGGAAGAGATTGGAGTAACTGCAGCCCTAAAGCAGTTAATCAGCTGATGGGAAGAGGAAATGGCTTGACTTGGAAAAGCAAATAGAGTAAGGTAAAGGTTGGAGCAATTGTCCATTTGATGGGTAATATAGCAAGCCTGAAGCAGACCTGACCATCAGGAGATACTATTTACAGTAGACTATTCTGAAGAACGGTTCTTATCTGTGTTTTAAGAAATATTTAACATTTTTTCCTAGAAACAGACTTCAGCGCTCAACTGCTGAAAAGTAAGTGGATGATTTGCTTTAGCTTTTCCAGTAAAATCTGAAAACTGTTGAAAAGACAAATCTATCCCATGAAATACATGCTTTTTACTCCGTCGTTTTGTTACTGTCCACAGTTTTTAGTACCTAGTTCCCCAGCTTTCTAAGGCGCAAAGCCTAGACACTGGCAAGATGGACTAGCCTAGGCACTGGACTAGATGATCTCTTGAGGTCCCTTCCAGTCCCTGATATTCTGTGATTCTGCGGCCTTGTGTAGTAAACATGGGATGTAAAACAAACATATTGATAAACCCCAAGAAAATTACATGATTTCGACTTTCAAGAAAGGTAAAAAATAAAATTATTCTTCTTCGGTGTTTTTTTTTTTTAATCGCTGCATTGAAATCACCACATTGACCAAGAAATTGAGGTCAAGCTGTACAAGCAACAGACAAATTTGCAGGAGGATGGTTGTGTTTTCACAGTGCCAAGTTCTTCAATCCATGAGTACAAAAGGAAGTTTTCTGCTTTTCCTTGGTGCTCATCATCCAGTGCCTCCTGCTAAGACAAATTCTGTACTCACTAGCTGAGCAGTCCCTGGTTCCTGCAATCCCACTTCTGCTGCATTGTTCTGTGAGACCATGGGCTCACGGTGTAACACATCTATTTAGGATCTATTACACAGTCTGTCAATTCTGTATTTCATTACATTTCCTTTATTTACCTCCCTGTTTCATAAAACACATTTGTCTATGTGGGCAAAATTGATTTTACCTGACTAACTTTGAACTAGTCTGGTTCCTCAGTTGGGCCAAATACAGTATCACGAGGCCAGAACAAAATAAATTGCAACTGTAGGAGAGGACAAGCTTCCTGAAGGATGTATTTATTTCACTGTGCTGTCTTACTGCTGTTTACATTTTAAGTAGCTTTATTAAAATAAAATTAAAAGCATATTCAGCTTCTCTTTAAAAAATCATAAGGAGAGAAAAAGTAAAAGGTGTATTGATGTTAACATTGACATAAAACTGACATTTACTTATTGATACTTATGAGTGAAGATGATTTGGCATCTGAGCACATATGGTTAATGATACACAGGCTCTTTTAGTCAACCTTTTTTAACTGCAGAAGTTTGGTCCTGAACCTAAGTTACCCCACCACCCCTAGTTTCCTTGGACAGCCAAAGAAAACCACTCCTGTAACAGTGAGAAGGAATCGGGGAAGACGCGAGCCAAGAAAAATATGGGCTATTTACTTCTCTTCTAAGGGAAAAATCTTGAGGCTTATGCTTCAAAAAAAAAAAGGGATAAATGAGGGAGTAGTAGATTTTCCCTTTGCTTTCACAGAGGATTCAAAAAAATAATCACATCCTTGATGTATTGACAATGTTCTTGGGTATCCTATAATCAGCTAGATAAGGAAACAAGGGAATCAAAACCCTCTGCAATTTTTAGAGAAGATAATGTAACACAGCAGAGAAGTCAGGAGAAGTGCTCATCCCCTGGAGATGTGGGAGGGAGAGGTTGGGGAGAACCAGCTAGGAACACCTGACAGGTATAAAAACAATACCTTTTGGGACAGCATTTTCCTCCTGGGACTGTGAGCTTCTGGGATTTCGGAGACAAAACCTTCTCCTCTACACCTGAGATTCACTTGAAGCACTCTCCAAGAGGGAATTGGCAGCAGCTCTAGAACATCCCCTGTGATTTCCATCATGTTTATCAAAGTGGCAAGCCACACATAAATATAAAATGAGCATGAGATTTAACGCACTTTCCCCCAGAAGATTTTATGCCTTATGTTTGCAATAAACACAGCCTAGATGAAATAGCAGCTGTGTATCATGGAGAGAAACTTTACTGAATGATATCAAAGAACTTCAGACTAACAAAGGAAGTGTTCTGTATTGAGGAAAACAGGGAAATAATTTCAACAGCTGTTTTATTTGTTTATGCTCTTTGAAATTAATTAGTTCTATATGTGTATAATTTATTGTTTGCATATACATACATATACAAGATATATAGACGTACAACCTATAGGTACATGCATGCATTTTTTTGTTTGCCAGGGGTGACGGTTTTATGTCCATATCTCAGGTCCCAATATCTCTAAATGCACTTTCGATATAAAGGAATATATACCTTATATTAAACAAATTTCTGAATAAATAAACCCTTTTGAGTTTTAAATCTTGGCTTCTAAGACAGAAGTAAAGATTAAATTCTAATGACAGAAAAAAGAACGTTAAGCTTTATTCTTAGTTCTGTATTTGTTATAGAAAGGCAAATCATTATTTTCTATGACAAAAATCAATTCCAAAATATTTCATGATCTCCTTTTGCACCCAAGTTGCTAGTCATTCTTCAGTGATAAATATCCTAAAAAATATTTTCTTATAGGTGTGGATAAATTCAGCTCTGGAAGACTTTGTTCAGATTATATATTCTTGCTTTCAAATATAGTGAATTCACAGACAAATCAAATTTGTCTTCATATCGATATGAGTCTTTAAAGCCTCTTTCACTGTTCACTGAGGTCAATGAACAACTGATATTGGTTCTAATGTACTTGAGTATGACCAATGTACAACTAAAAAGAAAGCAAAAGTTATTATTTATTATACGTTGTGTGTGCTAGTGAGTCACTGTCTTGAAACCTTTTTCTTCTCAAGCCTAAATAAAAGACATAGATAGCAAACACTTGTTGATGACCACAGTCTTAATTCAAAGAACTGTGATAACAGAGGCATGGTAAAGAGACATATTTAATAGCTCACTACATTTTCTCTCAATATGGAGTTCTACTGGCAGGAGTTATCAATTGTTATTTAACAATTCACTACATTTTTTCTCAATATGGAATTCTACTGTCAGGAATCACCAAGTACTGGGTATACTAACTTCTTATAGTCCTTGCAAAACTAATGTTGATTGGTCAAGGTGATAGCTAATGGAGCCAAACTGCTATAAAATGGCTGCCTCTACAGAGGGCTTCAATTAGAACAGCTTTCCTGATTTAAAAGGCAAAGATAGCATGCACTATAGTGATAGGAACTACTTGCATCGAGAGGGCCTCAGTGTCGAGGGTGCTGGTTTCTCACTTCACTTTGGTAAACCGAGGGTGGGAAATGTCATTTTACTGTCAGCCTGGGAACTGCACATTTCCATTCATAAGCCTGTTGGTGAACCAAGCTTTACAGGCTTCAGAGCATCTTTGTCATGTTCCGAGGTGGGAACTGGAGAGCAGCCAAGGCTGTAATCAGAGGCGATCTTATTATCACAGTGCTGGATCTGGAAAAGGCCAAAGCAGCATCCCAGAAAGAAGCTGCAGCCCTTGAGCAAAACCACAAAACCAGGCAGTGTCCAAAAATTTGGTAAAATAATTAATTAAGGCTGCCAGTAAGCCCAAGTTTCAGCTCTGGGGCTGGCAGGTTCTTACAGCTGGGGATGACGGCCCACCTTTGGGTGGGGACAGGAACTTTTTGGCAAGCCTGAGGAGTGTCTCTGGAATGGGAGCACTTCTGTAAGAAAGGCACACAAACTGAATTAATGTGCTTCCCCTTACTGTGTATAAAGAAATCAAAAGTTTGTCTGTTCAAAGCTTTTCTTCACAAACTTTGGATGAGACCTACTTGTTCACAATTGCTTGACTTTATGTCTGCATTTGTATATATATATTCGTACACAAGCAGGAGAAAGGAAACTACCTCTTGATGCACAGATTTGAAACCCCCCTTGACTGATAAAAACAAGGGAAAATCCCACTCACCATGGATTATTTAAGGAAATGATCCATGTTTTTCTTCAAGAAGGGACTTTCCCTGAAAATGCATGGATTTATCAAGAGGTGAAACCACACACAAACTTTTGTTTGTAGCCTCTACTCCTCTGAAGGACCACTGAGATGATGGTCCTGACACATGCTGGTATCACTGACCCCTCACTGCCTGGCAACAGATGGCAGCCACAGTCTAGGAACACCTAGGCTAGGTCACACGGGAGTGCATCCAGACAGGTTTTGAATGTCTCCAGAGAAGGAGGCTCCACAACCTCTCTGGGTAGCCTGTTCCAGTGTTCTGTCATTCCCACTGTGAAAAAGTTTTTTCTTAAATTTCTGTGGAACCTCCTGTGTTTCAAATTGCACTCACTGCCCCAGGTCCTGTCATTGGAGGTTACTGAGAAGAGCCTGGCTCCATCCTCCTGACACTCACCCTTTACGTATTTACAGACATTAATGAGGTCATAATGAGGTCACCCTTCAGTCTCCTCCAAGCTACTGAGACCCAGCTCCCTCAGCCATTCATGTAAGGGAGATGCTCCAATCCCTTTGTGGCTCTATGCTAGACACTCCGAAGCAGTTCCCTGTCCTTCTTGAACTGAGGACCCCAGCACTGGACACAATACTCCACATGTGGTCTCATCGGGGCAGAGTGGAGGGGGTGGAGAACTGTTCTCGGCCTACTCACTATGCCCCTTCTAATACACCCCAGGATGCCATCGACCTTCTTGGCCACAAGGGCACATTGCTGGCTCATGGTCATCCTGGCATCAAGGTCAGTAGTGTCTTGGATGGATTGGATTTGCCCATTCCAAGAAATTCAGGACTATATGAGGTGGAAGTAAGGGACCAAAGACCATTAAATCAAAGTTCAGCACCACAAAAGACTGAAGGAGAAAAACTTTGCCCATATCAGTAATAATGTAACTAAAAACTAATATTTAATGGAGTATTTAGGAGATCTGAAGCACTGCATAGTTGTCTAAGAAATGAATGATTCATTTGTAGTTGCATTTACAGGTGATATTTCATTTAGGATTTAATTGTATATCCCCCTGTGCTTATAAATGCTGTTAGTGCCTTATTAAAGCAGATTCTAAACTTTTTTCCCCTGGCACCCTCCAATCTAAATAATTTCCTGTCGCTCATATGAGCTGCCATTGAGTAACACTGACCCAGTCTCCAACAATGAGTCAAACAGTATTTAAAAACTTCTCTGACTGGGCTATGGATGATGATGCTCATTTAACATGTTGAGACCTGAAGTCCTATGACTAGGTGCATTACTCAGTAGAGTAACAGGGGGAAGCCAGTTTACATGTGCGGATGCAGAGCCAAAGGATTAAAGTGGACACAGGGTTGTTCCTCATGAGATTTGATGCCCAGTGCTTTGGTCATACTAGTTAGTGCTCACTCTTTAATATAGCACAGACAGCAGCTTAACTAGTCTCAAAGGTTTACAACCACATTAAATTAATAGTTTTACAGAGAATTGAGAATGAAATCATATCACAGAATCACAGAATATCAGGAATTGGAAGTGACCTCAAGAGATCATCTAGTCCAATCCCCCTGCTAGACCAGGAACACCTAGACTAGGTCACAAAGGAACACGTCCAGAAGGGTTTTGAATGTCTCCAGAGAAGGAGACTCCACAGTCTCTCTGCAGAATAACTGACTGTCCAAACCAAAATGTGGTTATTGAAACAATTAGTTTTGGGTACCCACCTTCCTCTAAACCAAAACCCTTGTAGGAATTGAGGTGGACTCTACCTTACCTTGCCCAAGGCTGTGGAGCTGCAGAACTGCATAACAAAGATGCTACCTATCACTGTCAGACCAGTGGAATTCCCACCTTCCTTTTGTCTGAGTTTTGGAGATAATGTATGGGCCCTTCCTACCTCCTGCACCCACTAACATGCACCCACCAATACTGCTCTGTCTTGAATCCTTCTGCTAACACTGCCCCTGGAAAGATAGCTCCTGATTTCTGGAGAACTACACCCCTTTCACGGGAACTGTCCTGGAAGTGGAAAGAGATGCTGATAACACCCTTAGAACTGGAATCCCACAGCTTTACACCTAGATGCTGTCCAAGTCAGAGGCTGAGTGCTGCTTCACAGCTCTGCCTGCACAGTAAGATAAGATCCTGCCAGGCAGGAATAACTGCAGTCAAACTTGTGCAGGACTACGAAGTTTCTGCCTGCACTTCTTTTGCTTTCTACTCCATATCTGGAAAAGCAATATTCTAGATAAGGAGTTTGAGCTTCATTTCAGCAAGAGATCCAGCACCAAAACCCTTTTTGCCACTCACTACTTGTTTACATTAAAATTTCTTCTTTGCTAATGTTAAAATTCAGCCTCTTGGATCTAACTGATTTGTGGGGTTTTTTTTTGCATACACCCAATGAATTAAAACCCTATATTTCTACTGTTGTGCTGCTGATACAGTACAAAGGGAGGGCAGAAGGCAGTCTTAATGCATCCATTCAGATGGAGTCTTCTCCATCTAAAGTCTGATACCTTCCAGAAGAAAACAAACACCACACAGTACAGTACAGATTTGATAATCATATTCAACTGATTCTGGTTATCTTAGTTTGAACAATGCACAATGACTTCAGGATCTGGACATACTGGAAGCAAATAATTGCAAATAGCATAATCTACGAAATCCAGGACACATTTGGGTTAAAATATCACTATTAGGGTGATGCAATACTGCCACTGCAGCTATACCAAATTAACAGGGAACATCTATCTGTGATACTAAACATGCTAAACCAAGGCAGCTCACAAGTATTTTGGGCATACCTCCATTTCTGGAAGACTGTGGTGTGGTGGTTGAAAGAAGCTTGGTTTTTCTGAATGTGCTGAAAATCCAGCCTCAAATATCTGAAGTTGCCTTCTGACCTAGCTACCAAAGATCAACAGAGCAGTCATGCCAAGTTAAGTGTTTTGTAACATTTTCACGTTTTCATTGTGCATTTATTTCAGCGTGTCACCATTTGGGACTATAATTAGGAACAGAGTGCAGTACAGACAGACTCAGAAGCTGTCTTCTATTTCTCTTCTATTATCTGTTTCTTCCTGTTTGTCTCTTTTCTTGTAACTGGTTTACATAATAAAAGAGGTTTGGTTGGTTGAGGGTTTGTTGGTTTTTTTCCCCTAGAAGGCAAACCAGATATTTTCAAAGAACTTTGCTAACACAAAGACCTTAAAGGAATCTTAGTCACTGCTGAGAAACCCAGGCAAATGCTGAAGAAAGCAAGCAAAAATAATATGAAGAAAGGTTGGAGGTGGCTCAAGTTCTGCCAAAGCAAACAGTCTAAAAAGGAAAAAACAAACGTCCTCCCCCTGCTTTCTCAGAATGCACATGTAAATTCAATCCCACACACAAATAAATTTGCTTTGGTTATGCTTACACCTTTACATGTGTTGCTTTACGTGAGTGACTGTCAACATTTACTTATGTAAATACAGAAGACCTGTGATTTTGATCTTTGTATATGCAAATATTTACACTGGAAGTCTTGTAGTAGGATATCACACCTCTGGAACCACCAGCTGACAGTGTTCCCCTCCTACCACGTGTCACGTGCCTTGGCAGAGAAAAGACAAGACAGGCCAAAGAAATACATGATCATGGTCTCTGAGAGCACTTCAACCCATCTCTTTGACGCTGGAGCTGGAAAACTGCACAGCAGGGAATTCAATGATACCCTTGGAAGAATTTCTCTGGGATGGAGAGCTCAGAGCTTCCCTGAGTTCTCTGTTGGAATATAATGCAAAGATAAATAAACACTGCCCTGGGAATTCTTCATTCAGCTGTGGAAACTACCAAAGGATAATTGTTCTTGAATTCCTCACATTTCCTAGAATTTTACTGTAAGTGATTATTTGGGAAGGTATGTCTAGCACAAGTTAAAAAAAGAAACTTTATCATCATTCATGTGAAGTGTTCTATATGCCCTCATGCATTTGCCATTTAATCGAGAAAACAAAATTTGCAGGGAACTTATGTAGTTCAATATACCTCATATTTAATGTATGCACATTTGCACAGTTCTAAGGGAAATATCTCCAGTTTCTGCAGATAACAAAAAAGTCCATAAAATAAGGAACAAACAGTTTCCTGCTGCAATCGAGGGAATTTCAGGCTTCTCACACAGAAGTCCAAAAGCAGGACAAGTGCACTGCTTTAAAGACAACTCCAGAGTAGTTTGTTCAAGTTATGTGTAAATTATTCTGTCCCAAAAATTCATTTGCCCTTTTATCATCTATTTTGCAGCTGTGGAGGTAATGTAATATCCCAAACATCTTCATATAGGTCAAAAGGTGAGATCCACAGAGGACAATGCAGAATTCAGTAAGTTTGTTGCTTCAGCAATTGTTCTCTGCTGAAATTATTTCTTATGCCCCATATACACTTTTCTGGAAGTTTGCTTCATATTCACTTGCCTGCTCCTCATCCAGGCGGTCACCCTTGTCACTCCCAGGTTGAAAGCCTTTCCCTTTTAGCTTAAGAAAACTCCACTATATTGTTATATGTTTTACATTTGAAATTATAATATGTTAAAAAAATATATACTTAAAATATTAATCCGAGATTGAATTATCAATTTGTCACTACAATGTTATCCTTTCAGATTAAGGATACATTTTCAGGTACAGTGCTACTATTTCAGCCATCCTTTCCAGGATATTTTAAGGCAGATTCTGATGAACATCACAGAAACTACTAACCTGCAGTGGTATCTCATGCAATAGCAGGTTTTTTTCCAGGCTTCTAAACAGATGGTAGCCAATCCTAATTCAGCAGTACTAGCAAGCAACACTCAATAAAACTGTAATTGGTGCATATGGTACCTGCTAAGCTGTTTAAAAACTGGCGCAGTGGCATTAAAGGGAAATTGCTTAAATGTCCTGATAGAACTGGACCTGAATTTTGGAGCTTATCTATCAGAGATCAAGTCTCTACTTCATGTCTTTAATCCCTCAGTAACCCCTCTACATTCAAGTCACAGCAACAGAGTGTTTCTGACCCTTACTTTCTGGGAACTATGCTGCCATAAAGGTGTGTATCAGGTCTTTAGGCAACTAAGATGATTCTTTGTAACTGCAAAGTAAACTGGAGACAAAGGAGTATATGCCTTTTTCATTATGACTGAGTTCCTTGCTCAGTGTTCTGAAGAACACACCCCATTCAGGAATTTGGTCTCACTGCAACCAAAAACTGTCACAGGTTGACTTGTTTGGCTCTTGCATAAGCAAGCACTCAGCTCTGCTTGAATCCCCTAGTCTGATTAGCCCACAGAACTAGCCAAGGGAAGGACTGCTTCACCGCACTATGAACTAGGGAGATTTTAATGGAGAACAGAGATGTCCAAGATTACTTATTACACAATGGTATGTGACAGTTAAAATATTTCTAGTTTATCTGCTAAAGAAATAGTGATAATAGCAGTTTTCTTTTAATAAGTAAGATATTCTAGAAAATTGACTTGTATGAAAATTACCAGCCATTAGGTAGCAGGGAGGGAACTGACAGAAGCATGCCACCCAGTAAAAGGTACTATTTTTCAAACGAATTGTAACAAGAGTTCTTTCTTCTTCCCTGAAGAAAATGAATGAGATTCTTCAGTGTTTAAGGTGAGGAATGTGAGGAATGTGATATTTTAAAGGCATGTTTACCTCACGTGTACCAATGCTGTATAGGGAACTTAGAGTTAACCCAGTTGTGACCCAGCAGGGCAACTTAGCTTTTTGGGCTGCTTCTGAAGTGGGCTGACTTACAACGTAGTTCTAGTTCTGGCTCCTTGCAATGCACTTGTAAGGCAGGGAGGCACACACAGAACACATGAGAGGCACATGAGTGGGTGCTGAGAGCCACTGAAGCTGCTCTACTAAAACTCCTGAGAGAAAAAGCCCTTGTGCAGTGACAATCCAAGCCGTGGTTCTTTATGCACTCAAGTTTCAGGAAATAGTGAGTGGAGTGAGAAGAAAAATGAGAGCTGGAGTGAGAGGGATACCTTGTATAATCCCGCCTAAGAAGCAAATGAGACAATACGAGCAGCTCGTATTGTGGGGGGCTGTTTCTGCACAACCATGTTTGGCTCCTATTTGGTTTCGATTTAGAATATGCCTAAAGTAGAAAGAAAGATCTATGTGTCTGGTCCTGCAGCAGGGAGAATGATTTGTGAATCATCTGCATGAAACAGGGGTTCAGCCTGAGTTCATCAATGAAATTACTGAAGACGTAAAGAGGAAGGAAAACTCTACTGCTTTCAGAAAAAAGCCCACTGGTATACAGCCTCCACTGACTGCACATGAGGGCAACTGAGGAGTCATGAGCATTGAGGGAAAACGTGATCTCAGGCTTCCAATGGATGGGAAGAACTGGGGTGTGGAGGAAGCTGGGGTGGGAGCTGCCACACCAGGATCACAGCAAACTCACCCACCTCACAGAACAGCCTGAGCACACAATTGAAGAAGCATATAGAGCTAGGGATGGTTTCTTAATTTTGTTTTTGTTTTAAGATGAGAAAGGGTAAAGTGAGTTTGCCTTATGAAAGAAAAGAGCCAGTTGGAACTGAGAGGTAAAGGAAAAGGTAATTTGGGAGCCAGTTTAGCCTAAAATATACTAAAAAAAAAAAAATTTGTGCAGCTTAGAGCAAGTACTTTTTTGCTTTGGGTTAAAGCCCAGGCATGCAGTTTCTGTCTAGAGGATCTCTTTGTGACAACTGCAGTGCTGGAAGTGCATGATGTTTTAAAGGCGCAGCCATCTCAGCAAGTGCTAGATATTAAAACCTTCCTGAGACAGTTCTCTATTTACACAGACGTGTTGCAGCCTGTAGCAAATTGCTCCAAATGCCTCTGGGGACAGAGATTAGGTATGGGCAAAGAAAGATAAAATGTTTGGCAAGTGCACTGACATACAGAAGGTTCATAACCTCTCATGGGGTCTCACTGGTTCCAGTCTTATGACTGACCTCACTCCCCTAGCACCCAGTCCTTCTGTAATGTGTTATAATTGTGTTGTAAATCTCTAGCTTATGAAAGATAAAATATACTAGCTTGAGGCAATCTCATTGCCTTAGAATACCAGTTTTCATTTTAAAAAAGGAAAAATCTAGTCCTTCTACATAGCAAGAGAGTAAAATCAATTTCCTAAAGACTCACAGAAACAGAATTAAAGGAGAATCATACATGTACTGCTTTCTAATAACTTGTGGTTTACCTTAAAATTTTTGCACAGGGTGTTTGCTACCCTGCTCACTTATATTGAAGATGGAGCCAAGATATCTTCAGGGATTGGCTTAAAATATGTTGTAGAGTGCTCGCTAAAGCAGTGACTCCCAAAAAGTTGATCACCCATCAGATTATGTATACTGTAGTTTTCCTGTTGCCTTCACAGCATGTTTAACTAAAAGGTGGAAGATAATCCTGCCAAATGATGTGGGAACATGTGATGGCCATTAGGAAACTCTAAGACACGGTTCAAAAGACTTACGAATCAGTGTTGCAAAGGTGTAATTTTATTGCAGAGTTAACCGAATTGTGGATTTTCCATCTCCTTCCTTTTTGTTAGGAAGTGGCACTGCTGAGCAAGATGTGAGCTGCTCTGTTCTTACTGGCACCTTTACCCTCAGGGAGAGACAGCAGAGCTCTTTCTCTAACCAACTCCAGAGTGCCAGCAGTGCACTGGGAACCAGCCCCAGCCTAGGACCCCAGGGTAACCTTAGAGCCTGGGCACAGCAAGAGGGAGCCTTGAGTGGGCTAAACACCTAGAAACTATTTGCCCTGCTTCCCTGAGGTCTCTGCCAAGCCTGCTGCTGCTGTAGCTCTGCTGGGTAACTGAACTAACCAGAGTAGCAGTAGCCTTGAGATCTTGTAGCACAGTCCTGCCCTGACATTTGTGACCTGTAGTCTTGCAGCGACTGTGGGGCTTCAGTGGATGGATCCATTTGTTCATAGGTGAAAAGCTATCTTTTTCACCTATTTTTGGAGCCCCAGTGTCCCTGCACAAAGCATATCTGTGTGAGCACAAGATAAGGCACAATCACACTCAGGGTGAGGGTCCTCTGAGCAGGTGGGACTTCAAGTCAGGCTTAGATGACAGGCTGTGGAGGGAAATGGTTAAGGCACCATCTGTGGAGTTCTTTAAAAGACTGGTAGACCTAGAGCTTAGAGATATAGTTTTATTATGGATTTTGTCAGAGTAAGGTTGATGACTGGAGTAGGAGATCTGAAAGGTCTCTTCCAACCTAGGCAGTTCTGTGATTCTAATCTATTTTGGGATATTCTTTTTCCAAATCCCAAGGCTTTTAATGTGAGAGAAATGAGGCCAGTTTCACCTAACATCACTTACATCTACAAATGCTGAACTGTGTGGTTCCAGCAGCACCTGCCCTCATAGCCAAGTACTGGAAGAATCAGAAAAACATGTTTATCTTCATTAGTACATAACTGAGAGCAGGGAAGTCACATGGATATATGTTTTGGAGATACACGTTTTGGACCATTCTCAGGGAAGAATGACATAAACTTCTACAGCCAGCAGTTGAACAGCACAAAGCAGAGGTGACTGGAGGAATCTTAACCTGTACGCTCATGATCACTACTTTAGCGTTCAAGCCTCCAAGAAGTCCTTACAGGAAGAAATCTTTGTGATTTATCATTCACATTTATCTTGCACGGACAAATAAAAAAGTAGCAATGTATGTCTGACAAAGAAGTTCATCTTAACAACACTCTTTTACAGAGATGTTGACTGGAGCAAAAATGGTTGCTATTTTAGCTATAGAAATGCTGCTGCCTGATGTACAGTTAGCATGACAAAATGAAGTCTAAAATAAAATAAAATCAAATAAAGTAAAATAAAACCTCACACTGAACAGGGAAGTCTATTTCAGAAGAATAGAAACAAAAAAGAAGGAATGCAGCTTGCCACCTTCTAGACTGAGCACTTACTTAAAACATGAATTTCTGCTCAGTCTAAAGCAGAGAACCCACAAATGCTCTTCCCAGACACGCTATTGATTTGTGACCTACAAATTGCTCTCCTTCAAGGAGGGCTGATACGGAGTTCAGACAGTGGGGGAAGAGAGGGCTGGAGGAGAGCGGGTACTTCTCAGCTGCAATCTGCATAATGTTTAGTATTCATTGAGTTAAAGCACGCAATGAAAGGGAACTGTCAGTGCAATCTAGAAGATATAAAGAAGTGAAGGGGTGAAAAAAAGCCGTATGCTAATAATCCACTCAGTAATTAAGTGAAGATCGCTGCCAAGCGCCACTGCCACTTTCAAAGGGTAATTTGTACAGGAAATCATAGAGTCATTGTCAAATCATTTCAGGATAAAAGGAAAGTCATCAACTAAGATAAGATAAATGCTGGGTGTCTGGCAGCATGTGCCCTAGGAAATGCCTTTGCTTTTTTATATAAAAAAAATAAATTGCAAAAGTGGGGCTAGGAAAACTTGACATGTTGAAATGCACATTTACTATTAATAATAGGGGTGATATATGCATAGATGCATTATTAAATAGGTAACTGGAACAAAAAAAATCATCAATTGAATCAGCTAAAGGGACTTAACTTTCAACAATCTCATACAACTTTTAAGTTGAACCTTCAGTAAATCAGAGCATACTCCATCCCACACCCCCAAAACTGTCTTTTCTAATTAATATACTTTAACAGTTCTTTCTTCTAAGTATAGGATAATCTGTGGGAGAGCCAGTTTCCCACAAGAAAAGAATTGTCTGGGAAAGATCTGCAGCTTTACAATTTACAGCCTCCCATAGACACCTTTCAGTGTCTCAATATTGCCATGTCACAGCTTTTGGGCCCTCCTCGACGCCAAATCCACGGTCTGCAAAATAGTGTCGAGGTGCTGCTGCTGCCGTGAGAGTGAGCTTTTGGGCTGCAGACACCACTTCTCTGTGAATGGCCGTTAGTGACCATTTGCTTATATCAGAGTTTCAAAATTTCCCCATGTACTCTGGGTGGCACTGAGTTGTTAAGTATATTCGTTTTCAATCGTTAGCATGTCCTGGTTTATGCTGTATTTTCACAAAGGCTGTGCTTTCGCTGGGACTGCAATTGGATGTGTATGGACATGGGTGCTAGACAGATCTGCGTTTGATGTTCAGAGTGGCTTTAGTGGGATAGAGCCTTGTGTTAAGAGGTGGACTTAGGAGGTTCGAGGCTAACTCCCATAGGAGACAGAGATTTCCCTGAGAACAGGATTTCGTCTTGTACATGAGATGAAATCTGTCTGGGATGGTGTTACAGGAAGAAAATTAAGAAATTTAAGTTTCTCATGCCACGTTTGAATTTGTTTACCTCAAACTAGTGGACTTAGTCAAGTATTTATATCATTGTATAGGTGATTTTGAAAATATTGTTTTCTTTCACTACATCTTGGAATGACATTATAAAATTAGACTGATTTCTGATTCATATAATTAACTTTTCTGTAATGATATTTGAATTTTATTAAGTGTGCATTCTGGCCTGAGCTTGACCTATCACAGGTGCACAATTATATTGCTGAATTTATGAATCATAAGCAACATTTGTTTTCAAGAAATGGTGTTCATCATAAGCAGAAAAAAATAACATTTAATATTTTTCCCTATATACCAGCTAATCTTGTAAAATGAAAGCAGGAGGCTCTTCAGATGTATACTCAATTACGATTTCATGCCAATAATTTTGCACCTAATTCAGCAATCCAAACACAGAACCCAGATCTGAGAAACAACACAGACTCCTCTTGGTATTTAGCACAGAAGTCTTAACACTCAAACAGCATGAGGGCTTGTTGCATTTTGGAGAGAGTTCTGATTTTTTTAAGGCAGTGATAACGTTTCAGCCATCCAGATTTTTTCATCCATGACAGATATAGTATAGATCAAACAGTTTGCATCATAAATAATTCAAGTTTAATTTAATAAAAGTTAATGATCTACAATAGAAATGGCACTAATTTTACTTTTAACTGGTTCACCACGCTGTCTGTGAATGGAAAAAGCAGGCTGGAAATGGAGTTAGTGATAGCAAAGAGCTCCCATGAATTATTTAACATGCTACCTTTCACAAAGAATAAATTTCAGAGTGTTTAGAAAGTCGTGTTTTAAAACTTCTAACAGAGAGGATGGAAAGAGAAAAATTATCACAAGGAGAAAAGGAAAAAAATTCAGTGTCCTTCAGATACACATTTTAATTTTTCTTTTATTTTCTGTTCCTTCTGCCAAGTTGTAACATTATTACCGTAATTTTATTTCTTTACATTTTATCTTGTCTTAAGTGAAATTATACTTTTGAACATTTTAATGTTTAGAAATATCTTTTTGTTTGAAGGTGACAGTGTTTCTGAGTTCATTTTTGATTAGTATTTCAGTTACATTGCATTTCAAAGTAAGCCTTTATAAAAGGACCTCCAGAATATTCATTTACTATTGCATGATTAAGGTGAGCAAGAATTGGCTATAGAATGAATATATTACTTCACTCTGACATATAAAACATAAAAATAAAAATCCTCCTTATCTTTCTATTTCAGGGCTGTGCATATTTTGATCTGAATAGAGACAGAAGAGGGTCGTATCTATAACCAGTACAGAACAGTTAATCTCTAGGTATTAAAAAAAAGAAAAAAAAGGGCTTGCTGGTGATCCTGTTGCTAACTAAAAGTAATCTAAAATACACAGCACAACAATTAGACCAGTACCTCAAAGCAATCAACAAAGTTTCTGAGGACAATGGTGGCTGTTAGTCAAATTTGTATATTTTTAGATTAATTGACCTGAAAAGTTTGAGCAAAATTTTTGCCTTTATATCCAGGCAGAAGGGATGAAAAATAAAAATAAAAAGGGAAGGGGGTTGGATGGAGTTGGATGATCATGTTTTTCTGTACCAACAGGTACCCAACTACAATTACCTGGTGCAGAAGTGGCTCTCATGGATAAGCAGCAGGGATGTAAAAATGCAGATATGGTGTAGGCAGCATTGCAGTGGCAAAAAAAGCCTTGGAATTTGTGCAGAATCACAGGCCCTAGCATTTAAAAGTAGCTCCAGGCCCAACTGGAAATTTGGCTGCAATTGGATTGTACCAATAGGGAAAATGTAGCTGAAAGTTTATGAGGTGAAATATTGTATTTCCTGCAATAACAATGATTAGTAATCTGTGATTGTACAGCATATCCTAACAGCTGTGATATATGTTGCTTTGAATTCATTTAGTTGTAACAATATTTGTTAATTTTTTCCTTCAGATGCCTGTTGTTGATATTTTCAAAATAAAGCCAAGAGAAAGAAAATGCCAGCATTTTGAAATATAAAGCAATCTGTAAAATTAAAAAAGCTTTCATTCCTACCAATCACCCCCACCCTCCCCTTACAAATGCATACCATATGCCAAAGCTACTCTTTAACTACAACTGACTGTTGTTACTGTAGTAATCAGTCTATGTCAGAGCAATTAACTTAAAATCATCTGCCCCGTTTTTTTTTTCGCAGGGGCTGCATCACACTGAGCACAACAATGGGGCTGAGATGCATTCGTTGTGATCCTCCTGCAGGATGGGGACTCGAAACAATGATGAACATAGCCACCATCCACAGGGTGGGATTTGTTGGGTGTCTCAGCTTCAGCTGTAGGGCAGGAGGCTGGGTTGGGCACCTGAAGTTTTGCCAGCGAGAACAGGGTGAGCATGGTAAGACACCCACGTGTAGCTGATTCTGGGTGATGGGGAGGAAAAGAAAGCCTCCAGTAATCCACATCAAGGTCCAGGTATGCCCGAAGTAGAACCTGATGATGTCAGAGATCCCCTTCCCAGTCCTTATCCTTTAGAGGACATCTCTACCTGAAAAACCATTTTGCTCTTGTTTCTGCCTTTAAGAACGTGCTTTTTTATGGTGGGAGAAAAAGCAGACCTCAAATCTCATTTTCTTGAACAGTCCCAAGATCCTTTATTTTTTATTCCCCACAGAGCGATTCTCAAACACTCACATTTCATTTTATTAACAAATAAGCTCTGTTAGAGGGGAAAGCTGTGCAGAATCAATTGGTAATTGAAAGGAAATGTAGGCATTGATTTGTACATAAACTATATACTGTGCGGATTATTGCTGAGGGAAATACTGTTCAGTGAGAATAGTAGTTATATGTTTATTGTGACTTTCTTACTTTTTATTATTATTGTAAATTATCTTTTAGAGTAGAAGGAAACGCATGATGTGTCATGGAGCCACAAAAGCAGCTCATGAATGTTACCAGAGATTGCACAGAAGACATTAATTCTGGAACTTCCCATGTTTGAAGTTTTCTGCAACCAAAAGAAAAATCAGAAGTAGAAAGAAAACATTTAGAAACCATAACCTTATTGTTGAGTTCCCAGGAAGGGGTTTTCTGCTCTGTTAATTACTTTTATAGTACCTGGTGAGATGGCACCATGACTGGAGTGCTTAGGGTACTGCAGATGAAATAATAAATAGTCATCTGACATTTCTTAAAAGGCTTGCTTCTTTCAAAGTGCTGTTTTCTTTTATCAGCCTGCCTCGTGCCTTTATCACATTTGTTCTCATTCAGATCAGTGAAGGCTTTCATTTCCCCAGTAGTCCCCAAAGCCAGGATTTGTAGCTTGTTTTCAGATTCATTTACAATCAATGCAGTACAAAATAATTAGAGAAACAAAAAAGGTGTTGCCAGTTCTTTCGTTTAGATCTTTTGACCATAAAATGATGACTGGCTGCTGTAGGAACATTTCAAAGCAGCAAGTGAATGCATGTGGTATCTTGCACACATCCTAGCTGTACACCACACAGACCTGTATTTGCAGAATTCTCAGCATTAATACCAACTCTTTCTTTTCCTCAGCAGCAGAAGCATCAATAAAAAAAGCCAATTAGAAGAGATGAATTTTTATTACATGCTGATGATTAAATCTACATTAATCATAAACATCCACAGGCCACCAAGAGGGCTTGTTTAATTTTCCACCATTTGTGTCTCTCTCCAGCCAGCATTCTGTTAGATTTTTCTACATTGCTTCCATATTTGGTATCAGGATGTTAGAAAGTGGAAATATACTCCTGGGTAAGCAGGATTTCAGGCAACATGACTCAAAAAAACATTCATAAAAGAGCTCCCCTGAAAGGTTTCTCAAACCATGATTTGATGGGCTGTGCAGTTATGTGGCATTGGCTATGGGGCTGTTGTGTCATATATGGCATTTGCATGCATGGAGGTTATTTCAAGTATTAAATAACCACTGAACTGGGTAGAGAAATAAGTATAAAAGAAATAAGATATAAAAGACATAGTGCGGAATAAAAGGTCAAGAAACACCCAGGTACAATGGCCTGGAAAATTCAAAGGACAAGAAATTACACCAGTATCAACAAGAGAATTTTTAATAAAATTTCTATTGAATACCATCCTAGAAAACAAAAAGGATATAGCACATGTTATCTCATTTCTAGAAGGAAGCAAATAATGCTACAGAAGAGTTCAGACCTAATTGGGAGTTGGAATAATTATAGATGATGATAAGCCAGCCACCAGAGAAATGCAATATGCAAGATGTGTGGTAACAAACACATTGATTAACATAAGTCAGGACAGGAAAAAACACATCCTAGAAACACAGTATATAATTTATGACCATGGCAAAAAATGAACATCAACAATAGATACGAAGAGAAAGAAATAAAATAATGAAAACTTCTGTCTCCCCTGCTTTTTTTTTCCCCACTTTCACAGTGACTGTATAAAGGAAGAACATATAACATTTAATAAATGATTTTTCATTTAAGCCTGAATTACATTAAAACTGAATGCAGCCACCTCCCTCACCCTTTCCAAACACAGAAATTTCACAGTGGGTTTTGGTGGGATATCCAGTTTTTCTGCACACAGTCATATCCCAAGCTGTCTGATGCTGTGTTTTTTTTTTTTTTTCTTTTTTTAAGCAGATTTCTGATATGAAAAAAGGGGAGGGGGAGGAGGAAAGCAGTAGCCATTTTAGTTTTGCTTTAGATAAATTAAGCCAGCAAAGATGCTCTTGGGAGATTTCCTATAGTAAAAAAATAACACTTTCTGGGCTCTTAAGCTATTTTTCATTCTCAAAAGCTTGACAAAAGGCTTATCTGTGTTAAAATTTTGCAGAACCGTGTGTCATTTTCTTGCCATGGAAAGGTCTGGAGTCTGCAGAGCAAGTGAGGACAACGGGGTGGTCTGGTCTGACCAGGGTCTGTACTGTGTACTGCAAGAGGACCCTGCCCAGAATGCCATGAGCAACTGTGAGGATGATGTGGAGCAACCTGTGGCAGAGGTGGCCTGGAGCTTTATTCCTCCTGTGCTACCCTAAAGAATGAAAAGAAGATGGGAAGGAGCTACAGTTCTTAGCCACATATCTGTGGCTCTGGTCAGGCAATGTGATTCTTTACAGGAGCTCACATCTGTGTAAGAGGATGCTTTGTTTCTCTTGGGAACATGAGTTCAGAGTTTAACAAAAAGAATCAGAAATGTACCAGTTACTGGCCTTTGTGAAAGCTGGTGCAGTGATTGCACCACCAGGCAATCTCTCCTTATGTTTCCCAGAAGGAAAACAACCTTACAGTATGCAGTTTTGTAGTGTCAGAGGAGGTGCTCTCTGTCTAATTTTAAAATGCCACCCTCCTCAGCATGTACTCCATCAGCAGAATATGCCTTGGCTGAAGTCAGTCAGTGGGAAATTATGGAGTTACATTGCTTAAACTAGCAGTTCAGCAAATTGCTGTGTTCCAGACGGGGCATCTCTGAATTTCCCAAGTACCTCCGTGCACGTATATCATCAAAATATTAACTGAAAACACTATTAAAGGCAACATGGCTCATTGACTGCATACCATGGCGTTGCTGTCAAACAGTTATTTGTAGACCACACTTTGAGAACCACTCACTGAAACTGTCTAAAATGAAGTGTGGAAAATACTGCAAGAAATAAAGCCAAGGAAATAATACATCGACAAGGAAATGGAATCTAGCCTGATCTTTTTCTGTCTCACAGTTGCAGAGATACATGATAGCTCTATCAATTGTAGTGCCGGTGTAAGTCAGAATACATGGTCAAGCACAAAGAGGTAATTAGGGACTGTCACAGCAGGCAAAAAGAGGGTATGAGGAATAGTAAACGAAGCTAAGCTGAGATAGATATAAAATGTCAAGAGCCATGAGAAAAGTGAAAGAAGAAAAATATCCGCCAACCCAACAAGATGAATATGATGTAAAGCAGAACAGCTTTTAGTTAAGGTAGATCTCAGTTTCTTAACATTCTGTGAGGAAAGATTTGCAAAAGAATGGAGCAATGTGTGAAAATAAGAAACAGAAGGAACAGAAGGAAGACAATATGGTAACACATGGTTACAGTTCCAAGACTTGAGAATGTATTTCTTGTACTGTATCCCTTTCTGTTAAAATGCATTCTGTTTATTCTGGCTCAACGGCTCAGCTGGTACCATAGTGTAACACCCCACCACATGGTAGACCTAAGCTCAGGACCAAGCTTGGGCCAACAGAGCTCGGGCCTGTCACAGTGGTGATGCTGTTAGCTTCAGTATTTGCTTGTGCTGCCCAGGGAAGGAAGGCAGCTGAGTGTTTCTCTGAGTACAGCAAGAAGGAAGGAAAATAGTAAGAAAAATGTGAGAAAACCATCTGGGGGGAGCAAATGGACAAAAATACAGATCTCATGCAAGTCTTCCTTTCTCAAGGAAGTGAGAACCTTTGCCTGTGGTTATCCACAGAACTGGTAGAAGATACTGGCTACTGTACTGTAAATTTTACTATTTGAAATAAATTGTATATGCCTATAGAAAGTGAACTGAGATGAACAGCAAAAGCTTGGACAAACACTGATAGATAGTTATTAGAGACCAAATGCTGTACATTATTATCTTATAGATCCCTTTGCAACCTACACATGATTAAGTATCAGAACTGCATTCACCCTCTGATGGAGCCCTCTTGCCTTCTGAGTTTTAATGGAAGTAGAAAGAAAGCATAAAAGATAACCCCACTGATTTCAGATGTAGTGAAGCTAGTTTGCAGCAAGCTTATTTGATGTATTTCTTAGTTTGGAGTCAAAAAGTGGGCTTTTACTGACCTCAGTGATCTATTGATGTATCAGATACTTAATTCAGATACTGACTCCAGAATGAGTCCTCTCTCTCCTCCTACACAGAAAAGTCGATTAAATTGCAACAGATGCTTGATTTCCTGGTGATTAATCTCAGGTGAGATGAAGCCTACCCCAGGAAAACAGAATGGAGCAGTTCTTAACTGTGTGTATTTGTTGCCACCTGCTTCCATGTCTCTCAAGTATACCAAATACTGTAGTCAGAGAGAAATCAGACTGATTTATTCTGGCTCTCTCAATGGCAATGACACATCGATAATGAAGAACAAGTGGTTTCCTTCAGTAAAATTCATTCCTTGGGCTGCACTGTGGTGGTACAACCTGATGAATGTTTTACAACAAGTCTCACAAGGGCAGTATGGCGCTGAATTATGAGCTGCTCTTTTGGAATCAGCTCAGTACCTTCCACATTAGCCAATAGCTTTTGGTTTGTTTTAGGCTTGTTTTCGATACAGTGTTCATACATATAAATATACATTATTCCAAAAATACTTTTTATCACAGTAGTGAGGTCACAGGATTACTTTTTATTCTTTTTTTTTGGTCAACTCATTCTTCTGAAGAAATAATAATTCAAAACATTGTCTCTTGGAAGTGAACTGTAACTGTTTCAGAAATTGCTCCTTCCTCAGTCTCCAAACCTGAAAATGCTAAGTGGGTATCTGTGAGTTATTCCTGAAGACAGTCTCTGTAAAATACATTTAAAGAAGAAAAACATGATCAAGGTCATTAAAAAAAGAAAACAAATCTATAACTAAGAAATATAAAATGCTATGCACAATTGAGTTTGATTAGATAAGGGAAATTGGTGCTTTTAGCTTGACAAAGATGACCACCTTTGCTTTGCCACATCTGGGACAATGTGTCTTTAAGATGCTTTACCATTTCCTTTAAGTACAGCTTCAAAACTGTGGGAGGAGGGAGCATCTAGAGCAAAATTGCAAATGCAACTTTTGATTGTTATGATTTATTTTTAATTATCCTTTTTTCCTTTTGTCTTAATTGGACAGAGCCAGTCTAAACTTGTTCTGTGCAATTAAGTGTAGTTACACACATAGAAAATTGAGACCTATTTTATTTCATTTGGACTGACTCATAGTTCAGCTTGCTACAGGAAAATTAGAGCAAGAAATTGTATTTAAAAAGCTAATGAGCTTTAGTAAAAATATCCTCAGCAAAATGATGTGCTGGGAAATTTTACATGTTCACTTCAAATTATATCAGACAGTGGATTGGGGGAAAAGCACTTTACTCTTACTGGGCTTTCATAGGGTACATCTAGGAGTGTGTTTTCGAATCCTCTTAAAAAAAAAAAAACATTTTGAAGTTTGAGCTATTTATTTCCAAGGCAACTAAACAAATATTCTCCAAATAACTCATGCACATGGCTCAGATGGGGGCTAATTCTGTACTTGGTAATTTCTTACCTCTTGCAAACACAATTGGCACCCAGTGTACACAGCAAAGCACTTTCCAATAGCTAAGGTAACAAAAACTCTGTAAGTTGAAGGCTGTGCTAAAGCACCTGCATAATGCCCATTAGTGCTAATAGGGGCTTGGGAGAACATATCCAATACTTCTATAAAAGGCCTCATGCAGCTTGGAATAAATGTGCAAAACAATAATAAATTAGTGAACCAGTATGAGAATAATCGTTTGAAATTAACCCAAATCCAAATATTGGAAATTTCTGGGGTTTGAGATTACACATGGGATTCATTTCTTTGATCCTTTTACTGAGGTGCTCAGGAGGGGAGGAAAGGGCCTGAGAAGTTCTTTCTCCTCTCCCAAGTGTTTGAATGCTGCTGGTGGTTTGGGACAGGGAGGAGATTGCATTGTATGAGGAATGGTTACCAAGAAATTTTTTGGGTGTGCTTGGCATAATGAATTTGAAAGTTGGCTAGACATAGTGCTTAGTGATATGAATTCATAGAATCATAGAATGGTTTGGGTTGGAAGGCACCATAAAGATCATCTAGTTCCAACCTCCCTGCCACAGGCAGGAACACCTCCTACTAGATCAGGTTGCCCAGTGCCTCATCCAGCCTGGCCTTAAACACCTCCAGAGAGGGGACATCCACAAGCTCTCTGGACAACCTGTTCCAGTGTCTCTCCACCCTCACCATAAAGAATTCCTTTCTTATATCTAGGCTGAATCTCTCCTCTTCCTATTTACATCTGTTATTCCTAATGATAATTTAGTGATTTTTTTTTTGTCAGAGTTATGTTACCTCTTGGATTAGGTGATCTGAAAGGTTCCTTCCAATCTAGGTAATTCTATAATTACAGCTCCTTTGACCCCTGTTGATTCTCCCGTTCTCTGCTTCAGATGCTGCATACACCAACAGAAGACCAAACAAAACCCCTAAGAGTGATGTGTGCACTTGAAGGGTGAACCATATGTTTTGTGAGAAGGTCTCAAGGTGCAAGTCGTTTCTCACAATCCCTACAGATTCTTCACAGGGACTGAAAAACACTTGAGTACACTTAATTTGGTTTTTAGACATTATTTTTATAGCTTAGCATCTTTGTCTCCTGTATTATCAAGTGAGAAATAGCAGTAGGAACACATAGCAAATTGAGCTTTACCATTTTTCCATTAGAAAAAAAAAAAGTTTCCAAATCGCAAGACCCTTAAATAATTTGAAGCTGCTTGGTAAAAGTGCTTGTTTGCTTTAAACACTTTCTCTTTTCTGAACTCTCCTTTGCCTTATGGCCTTTATTGCCAGAGCTCAGTGCTGAGGACCAAAGCATAATGTAACATGGTTCATAAAGTGTGAATTTCCACCAAGTCAGATGAATATTGGACTTGAAGAGTTTTGGCTCTTCTACAGTCCTAAATACAGCTGCATGAGAGCTCTCTGAAACTTGCCAAGGAGTCAGCTCCACTCTTGAAGAAAGATCTGAACTACTTAGGATATCTCAGTTTGTCTCATTCTTTTCTTTTCCTCCCACAGTTTTGAATGTCCCTGTGACCAGTTAGACCCCGCCTATGTGCATTTTACAGCCAGTTTTTCACACTCCACATTCCCAGGGGATTTTTTCTTTGTGAAACAGGGGCTTCATTGTGCCCTGAGAGTTGTTTTGGCACTGGAATGTAATTTCAAGGGAGTAGTAAAATATGGTGTAAGAGAGCTGCTAAAACTTGGTGGTGTTTAAGTCTCTTGGGACAATGTGTTGGCTGGTGACCAAGGCAAACCATCTTTTCAAGCATAGCTTCCAATGAAGAATGACATGGCTCCAGGCAGGGAGGCCCAAAACAGACACAGTGTCAGCAGTATCAAGGGAGAAGTCTGGCTGTGGTGATCAGGACAAGCTCCTTACATGAGCCTGGTGCACTGGGTATGCTCTGGAGGGAAACCTGTGGCTGGATCACTGAGGAAGACCATTGAGGTGACAGAGGTTCTTGATGATCAACAGAGGTCAAGACAGGTAAAGGACAATTAAGCAGAGCCATTCCTACAGGAGTGTAAGGAATGGACTATGTCTTGTAAACATCAGAGAGAGCCCCACATACAGAGCAGGGCTGTGACTTGCCTCAGTGAAGTGAAGCTTGAGTGTGCAGAGTAAAGGGATGCTGAGCAGCCAACACTGGATCTTTGCCAGGGTACATGGCAGTCAATCATTGGCACTTTTTGACCCTCTGGTCAGATATCATTCTTTGTATTTGAGCTTCTCTGGCCTTTGCTCAAGACTGATAGAGATTTAATAAAGAATCTCCTAGTGCTATTTTTGTTCTTCCTTTTATCCAGCTCAGTGCCTTTTAGCATTGTTTTTGCTTGATTTGTCCTCTGCCTTAGTGTTGGAAGGTTTGCTGTAAAGACAGCAAGATGCAAACATGGTGCCAGAGATTCCATTCTACCAACAAGCCTGGAGCTTAAATTTTGGACAAAGATTTTAATGCTACTCTTTCTCCTAGTTCATAAGAGAATGAAGTTCATGCAGAAATGTACAGAAATTGTCTCCCATGGAAAGATCAATAGTAAAAGAAAAGACATCGTGACAATTGTTCATTTCCAAGGCCCTTACAAGAAAAAAAAAAAAGCTCATGAATAGCTTTCAAAGTGACAAAAGTTTTTCAGACAGCAGGGCATGTGTTTCTTGGGACTGATGACGGATGATAATAGGATGAGGAAATGAGAGCAGTGAGAGGTGGGAAGCTGCAGCTCCTGGAGCCCTCCCCTTGACATCTAGGAGTGTCAAGAAAGATAAGGAAGTAAAGAGAAATGGAAAGAATTAAGAGAAAATGAGATATAGCTCCAATTTTCTCAGGCTCCAGGACTTATCGTTGCCTATGCAGAAGAATTCCTTCATATGCACTATTAAAAGAGAAAAAAGCATATTTTGGTGTGAATAATCCAAAGGGAACATTCTGATGTAGGATTCAGATTCTCGGTATGAAAAACTGACACTCTGCTTTTAAACCAAATATCTTCCTTCTTGATTCATTTTAGTTCTTCATTTAAATTCTAATCTTAATTACTATGACTAGACATAGCTCTGAAACCGAGTGACTTACACACAAAAAGACTCCAGCTTGAAATCAATGAATAGACAATAACACAATGCTGATTTTGCCAGGGATTTTGCTTGTGGTTGATCTCAGATGTCATTTTTGGATGTTAATGCTTAATGTGTTAGTTATGCTATGATCTCAGCAAGACTCTAAAATTCCAGGAACAGAGAAATTTAGGACTAGATCACTGAATTCTGCTGAACATGCACAAACCAAACAACTGAATCTTAAATATTTGGATTTTTCCCTGGTTCTGTTTCCCATTAAATGCTATTCCAGAATCTCACTGGTTTTATTGCTATAATTTTTCCTATTTCCAGGCTAAATTTATCCTTGGCTAGATTACATCAATCTGTTTTTGGCTTAACACTGTTCTTTCTTTAAATAGTTCTTATCCTGGCCCAATACTTATTCCATAGTAAATAGCACTGACGTCACCTTTCAGGCTGTATTTTGGTAGGCTAACTAACAAAATATCTTAATTTCTCTTCTTCAAGATAGTCTTGTCCTCCTCCTCACTGTCCTTTTTTCTGAAACAGTACCATCTTTCACATGAATGGCAGGAATGGACACGGTGTATTTAAGATGAACTCTGGCTTGTGCCTTGTACAAGGGCACAAGTACTTTCCTGTCTCCAGTGGAAATACTTCACCTAACACATGCAGAATTTTGGTTGTCTTTTTCCCTATAGCATCTTGCTGCCTCATAAAAGAAATTGATCTTCTTCCTCCTTTTTTGTTTCAACGGATGAACTCCAGATTGTAGTCAGAAAACTAGTTAGTCTTGGGTTGCATAACCTTGCAATGAAATTAAAGATGAACCCTTTCGTTTGTTTCTTTTTGAATTCTTAATTCTTTAGGGAATTACATTATTTTCTTTTTCACATAGATACCCCAGGAAATTTGCATACATATCGGTACTTTTGGAGATATCCATTCTAGGCACAGTCCAATCCAGTCAAGCTTATTCTGTCAAAACTTCACATTTTCATAGCTGCTCTGATTGCTGGTTAACAGTTAGAGCAATATCTTACTGCTTTTTCTCATCTCTTTGTTTAACCAGATAGGTTTTCCATGAAGAATGTGAACTTGTATGGACA
>VZTY01009335.1:419003-462601 GCA_013400935.1 Turnix velox | reverse complement strand
GAGTGCTCTGATCCTTTGGTAGGACTTCTGGGAACCACAAAATATACCTTGTACTGAAACCTAAATAAAAAGCTTTTAACTAAAATTTTTGAAGAGAATGAAATTCCAATACAGAGAATTCCAATACAGAGATGAATTTTGAAAAGTAATCAGTATTAAATTAAGTTAGTAGATATCTTAAGCTAATTTGAACTTTAAAACATACTAAATTTAAGCACTATTTATGAAGCAGGGATCTGATCTGGGACTTCATCCAACAACAAGCATCTTCTGGCTTTAAGAAAGTACTTGGCTTGCTGTGAGATGCTTTCTGCAAAGGAGCTACTTTCCCCAAAGTGAAATGTAATTTGCACCTGGAACTGGTCAAAGGTGGGAGTGCTTATTTCACCAAAAATACAAAATTTTAATGCCTTTGTTTTGAAGAGTGGGATTAATTTTTAAAAAATTCTAATCACACATTTTTTAAAAGCACTGAAAAATATATTATCAAAATGGTTTTAGTGTTTCCATTTTTTTAAAGAAATGGAGATCTGTTTAATTCTTAATACTTTTAAAATAAGTTCTTACATTTCCAGTATTTTAAATGGATTTTCTGAGACTCTTTGGATTCTGAAGATGATTGTATGTGAGCTCTACAAGACAATTATTATGGCAATCCTGAGATGTCCTGAGTACCCATGTGTCACACTGGCACCCTGCTCTAATGAAACTGTTTGAAATACAGACTTTCTCCCCTATGAATACAATACTAGTCTAAAATTTGACCTCTGCAAAAACACCAGCAGCAGAAAACTCAGCTTTCTATTTGCAAGGGACTTCCTCTAATAATTCTGATAAAGCATGCTTTTCTCCCTTCTGGTTATGCATATGCCCAGTATGTACTTTAATGAAAGACACGTGTTTCAGGATCAATGGTGTCTATTTTTCCTCGAAAAAATACCCCCTTCCAAACTCAAAGATATAATTATCTTGTACCTAGGGCTTCTGCCTCTACCAAGCTGTGTAGACAATAGCAAAAGGTATTTCAACAGCTATCAGAGGAGATGAATATTTAACCAAGAGACAAGAAAGCTATTTTATATAACTACTTAGGGATAGAAAGACAAAGAATTTACTGTACACTCACCCAGCAGTGGCTGCCGAGGCTGACACAGAGCAGAGAATCATATGTAAAAACAACAAAAGTGTGGCAACACTTTTAAGTGACAGTTAATGGTTTTGCAAACAAAAAAATGGAGTGCAGGGTATAAATGAGGCATATGCGTGGTTTCTTGCCTGCTCTCAGAGCATGTGAACGTGGTACCATGTGGGACAAAATGCTAAGGGATCAGGCAGCATTCTTTGTCATTGGGGACAATTTCTGCTTAAAAGAAAAACTAACAGTGGTCCCGTATAGATGACGGCAAATTGCTCACAGCCCATGGTCAAAGCTGTGAAAGGTTATAGGACAGGAAGATTTACCTCAGCATTTTGCAAAGGAACTTTTTTGCTCTTTGCTAGCTCCAGTCCACCAAAGAATTACACTATTCACCTGTTTTATTTTCAGCCAGGATGACAGGAACATATTTGTAGTTTACAGCATGTGCCCAGCCAAGTCAACAAAGTGCAAACTATGCAGTAAAAAATAATATACAAAAAAGGTGACTTTGCCAGGGTATGCCGCTCCAGCAAGTTTCAGTGCCTTACAGGGTGCATATCTGATTCAGTGACCAGATTCTTTGCTCACCACATCACCAGTAGAAGTTTTGTATTGTATCCTGCAGAGATATATACAGATGCTTGTCAGCTCTTGTCCTGATAATCATTACTACACCTGTTTCTTTAAAAAAGAAGGAAAAAAAATCACCCTATTAATTCATAATCTTCCATGTGGACACCTGCCCTTGTGATGAAAAATCATTCATCCTCAGCAAGTTTTTCTAAGTCAGACCCCTAATGTCCCGTCACTTTGAGGAAGTATATCATGATTTTGTGCCCCCTCCAATAACCATGGTTTCCATATCTTCCTGCTGAAGAAGAATGCAGAATTCAATGTCTTTCAATCAACTATGCATCTTACTTCACAAGAAAGACAGCAGTGGTTAAAATTTAGGTGCACTTGGACAATTGAGTTAAGCAAAAATGTAACAGCTACTCTCAGGTGCTGAATGCATTAATAGACCTTAGTTGCCTATTAGGTAATCACCTCTTACTTAGCCTTACCTGGGACCTAACCCCTGCTGAGAGCCCTGAGGTTCCCCTTGTGCCTGTATCTTTGGGTACAAGGATCAAGGATCTCATCCCTTTGAAAGACTAAGCAGGGAGAAAAAAGGAAAAAAGATTATTTTTTCAGCCAGAGGAGTCTCCATCTTTTTCATGCTGAGGCCAGCAGAAGGGAAGAGGTTTTGGGAACAATGAGACCAACTGTTTCCTTGGCCTGTGCAAGAAGAGCCTACCATTTACTTCCCAATCCATGCAAAACCTGGAAGGAGAATTGGTGGCAGCTTCTAGAGACAATGAAAGAATCATAAAGCCTTTCAGTATTTGTGCTAAGGGATTCAACCACACAAACACTAGAAGTGAAAAAAAAAGCCATTCTGTGACTTTTTGTGTGGGCTTTTTCCTACACATCCTGTTTGTGTAGGAAAAAAGGCTGATAGTACTTTCACTTATCTCATTATGACAGTCATGGTTACCATATGATGAAACTAGGACAGTGCCCACATTAAAAGAAAGCCTATAGAGGTATTTTCTTTCATGTGGTATCAGAACAGTATTATCGTTTGTGTGATTTTTGCATGGTGTGTGGACATAAAGTCCTAGGTAAAGCTGTGTGGACATGGGTGAGGTCCTCAGAAACCACCACACTTGGACCAAACTGAGACATTTTAGGATTTGGAGCTTCCACTAAAGATGGCCTCATTATAGCATGTAGATTTATGGAGGAGGGATAAAAGTTTTTCCTTTACAGAGAATATGTTCATCCCAGTGGCAGAAGAAAGAGGACAGCACTAGAAAGAAGGCAATTGGTGTCATGCCAGACATGCTGTTACATGCTATTTTCAGATGGGTTTCCAAAGAAATGGTGCTAATGGACTCATGCTGTGTGCATGTCCACTTTTGTAACTACTGGTTCCATTGACTCAGTTTCTGACAAGTTTGACAAATGGCCAGAGGTCTCAAGTCCAGTAAGAACTGACAAGTTCCATTAAAATGTTTATATACAAATATAAATCAAATATGAAGTTATATAAGTACTCAGGTTGAAGAAAAAGGACATGTCAGTCTTTAGCTCTGCTAAAGAAAAACTGCAGGGTGAACTCACCTGTACTCAGTATCAAAGAATTTACATGGAGATGTTATAAAGCTTAAACTGTTCTTTTTGTCCAAGTAAATATCAGATCCTGCCCTGCACACAAGCATTAAAGAGCAGCTTTATTAATTTTTCATCTCCTGGGATCACTTGTTTCTGTCTGACCAGAGAGTTTTAAGGCACTGTTCATCCACTGAAAACTGGATATGGGAGTGTTTCTCCTGGGAGTACTTTCTAAATTGTTCTTCTGTGGGTTCCCCTGGGTGGAACAAGTAACATGTTGATCAAACAGGAAGATTGAATGATAAACAGTTCTGCACCTCTACCTCTTTTAAGTAACCCCAGTAAGGATGAATAACTAAGGATGGAGTGGTTTTACTATCCATATATAAAAAGCCACATAAAACAAAACTTAGAAGAGATAGTGGAAGGAAGATAAGGAAGATGGAAGCTTTCCTTTTTAAGTAGAAATTGTAGAACAGCATGGCAAAAAAGGGTAAGATACAAGTGGGAAATCCAGACTCTCTGCCTGAGAAACAATGACTTACACAAGACAATGAGTCATAGAAAAAGACACAGAAAGCCAGTCACATTTGTGGTTGTTGGCCTTTTTGTGCCACAGAGCACAGTATATATGTGTACGGCCATGACTGCATAGAGTCTGTGTTGATATTAACCTTCCTGGTCACACAATCTTCCCAGACCTCAATCCAGCCAGCACTTCAATCTGGACTTCTTTCCTGCAAGTGCCTTGGGCCATCTCATAGAATCATAGAATCATAGAATAGTTTGGGCTGGAAGGGACTCCAAAGATCATTGAGTTCCAACCCCCCTGCCATAGGCAGGGACACCTCCCACTAGACCAGGCTGCCCAGTGCCCTGTCCAGCCTAGTCTTGAACACCTCCAGAGATGGGGCATCCACAACCTCCCTGGGCAACCTGTTCCAGTATTTCACCACCCTCACTGTAAAGAATTTCTTTCTTATGTCTAGTCTAAATCTATCCCCCTCTAATTTATATCCATTGTTTCTAGTCCTCCCATCCGATATTATGTTAAAAATTCCTTCCCCTGCCTTTCTGTAGGACCCCCTCAGGTACTGATAAGTTACTATGAGGTCCCCCCTGAGCCTTCTCTTCTTCAGGCATAAGTGGCATAACCTTCCTCTGCAAAACACCTTCTCCAGAGTTTATCTATTCCAGAGCCGATTTAATGGAATCTGTCTGAAGTTCGTCACTTCACTAAGCTTTACAGTGGGTTCTGAAGGTCAACAGACTCAGACTTCCATGGAATGGAAATGTAGAGGTTTCAGACCAGGGGATCTTCAGTGAGGAGGTCCCCACTGTAGCATCTGCATTTTTAAATTGTTTCTTGAGTAGCTCTGTTGATCTCAGCAGCTGATGGATAATAGAACAGAGGGAGTTTGCTCACAACATGCAGCTAATAGTTAAGCCAGTTTGAGGAATATTTTAATTTTTTTTTTTTTCTTCAGAATTTAAACTACGCTTATGCCTCCTGGAAAGAAGGAGATAAAAAGTAATAGAGACTTTCTTTATTAAATTATTTTTATTAATTAACCACCTGGGACTGAACTCTGAAAAATTCTGAATAAAAAAACCCATCTTTTTAGCCCTCACACAAAGTATGCTTTCCTTTAACAATGGAAGACCAGAGTTCATTTAAAGCTAGGGGATTTTCTACCACTGATTTCATGAGTGCTTGAATGTGAGTCTCAGTACTGTTTTCCAAGGTATCCAGGTATGAAGCAGGTGATAAGTAGGCAAATTCTCACCTTTCTTCATATTTAGACTTCTGATCACTTTTGGTAATGTGGTGCTTGGTTTAAAGATTTTAATGTGGCTCTGCTGTTTAAAGGTGAGTTTTCAAGTCAAGGCTACATATGCTTTCCCCATGCAGTCGCAGCGATTCTAGCAGACCACTTTGTCACCCTACTGATCTTCTGATGCTTGTATTTCAGTTCCAAAGTCACCTAAAGTCAGGTGACTGCTAGCAGGGACAGTGACTCCATTTCAAACAGCTCTTGAGCACCTATCTTAAAATGGGATAAATTGCTCCTGAAACAAGCTCTTCTCTTTTTATTTTTTTAAATACAGGGAAAACATAGATAACTCATGTATAACTGACTTTAATAATTTGCATATGTTAATATTTGCATAAAGGTAATATCTCATTTGCATCATTAAGTTGGGTGAAGTCCTAGAACCCACAAAGCAAAGATGGGAAATTACGGCCTGCTCTGGAACACTTGTTTATCTTGATTTGTGTGCCCTGCTAAATGCTCCCATATTGGCAGTTCTGAAAAGGCCTGTATAATAAATGAAAGATTCTTTCTAGAGGGGTTGATTGGTATCTTAGCTCCAAATAACTGCTTTCCTATCGGTATTGTGGAATAATTATTCCCATAAAACTGCAAGTTAAACAGAAGTAGCCTTTGTTGAAAGTGTTGAACTTGTTGAAAAACATTTCCAGCCTTTTCTTTGGCATGTTCATACTTAGGAACTTAGAAACTGTGCAAGGAAATGTGCATTTGACAATACCTTTTATTGTTCCTAATTAATATCTGCCAAGGACTCTCAAACTACAAAAACTTCTGAAATGAGGAAAGTTTCCTCAATAACAGTAGATATTTCACAGCTAATATTTCAGCAGCTGAAATGTCAGTCCGGATGCTCCCATCTCCCTTTTCTATGGCTCAGGTCTGGGCTGTGTAACGCTGAGTTTTACCCTGTAGAGGTCCCAACAACAAGCAAAATGTCTTCTTTAACCTTTCAGTGCTGGTCCTCTTGTACTGGTGCCAAGTGGAGAGTAGGACTACTGCCTCATTCACACTTAGAGGAGGTAAGCTGCAACTTGTCTTGATGTGTCAAGAAATGCAGATTAGGACATTATGGAAGATGTTGAAGAAGTGGGGCAGAAGTATCTGAAGTTGAGGAGTATATTTAAAGAAACTGAAACAGGGAGTGGGCTGGGGCATCAAAGAGGAGGCTAAGAAGAGAAGCAGCTGGCTGGCAAGTGGGAAACATGGATTAGGGTAGGAGAAGAAAACTGAGTTTAGTTGCACAAAAATGGAGCCATATGGGGACTGAAAGTTATTTGGGATAAGGTTCTGGAGGGGGAGAGCACCTGAAACCAGACTGAAAATAGAAATAAAGTGAAAATTCAATCAAGAACTGCCTAGGTGAATGGAGTGTGGGAGAAGAGGATATGGGAAAAGTGTGATGGGTCAAACTAGAAGTCATGGGGAGACATATTTAGTTCAAATGTCTATAGAGAGAATCTGACAAAATGTGACATAAGTGGAAGTGGAGAAAGAGCCAGAAGGGGAAGAAAAGCAAAATGGAGACAGGGAAAAAGAGGGGGCATTGCAGTGTGCATAAAGGATCCCTTGGTATCGTTGGCATTAGGGTCTATGTATTTTTGAGCAGATTCTTTCCAAAAGCCAAGAATTGTGGATCTGTGTTCATCTGCCACCAGTGACAGTGAAACCTGCTGGTCAAGGGTTACTTTCCCGGCAGCAGCATTTCTCAGAAATGTATTGTTTCTATAAGTTACTCCCTTGATGCAAAACTCAGAGAGATTCCCGGTCCTGGTGGTGTGCTGCAGGGCATGGGAGACAGGCTGTATGTCAGAAACAGGATTTCTAGTTTTTAATGTGCTTTGTTACAAACCTCAGCAGTTATGCAAACTTGCAAACATGCAAACTGATCAAAAAGTGTAAATTGCACTGTTTAGTACTTAAACTTTTGTAAATGTTGGACTTCAAGTCATCTTTCTGAAGTCATCTGTTTTATTCATGAAACATCTTATTTTTGTCCTAGATGATACAGGGAATTTATTAAAAATAATGACCTTTGCAGCTGACTGCTCCCTGACACATTGTCTTTCCTGAGCACTGAATAAGGCAAGGGTCCAGTGGAAAAAAAATGAACATCAGAAGATGTTATGTAAGACTGCATCACATTCAAGTGCAGACATGGTTTAAATGAAGAATAGAAAATATGCTCTAAAGTGAAGGAAGGCTCTCAATATCTTTCCCAAAGAAAACAGAGTGACTCAGTCCTGGACATTGATTTTTCCTCCCTAAATATTTATAAAGTTCTTCAAGTGACTTCTCTTTTGGCCTTTTCCACCTTGTAGTTTTATTTTAAACTTTAAAAAAAAACCCAACAAACACAACAAAACAACAGAACAGAGCAACTGGAAGACTTTTTTTGCCTTATTTGCACATCCCCATATAACAAAAATGTGAGAATTTCAAGTTCTTCCTAATTTAGTATTCATGTGCTTTATTTCTTCAGCAGAAACAATGCAGACATCACAGGATTCTGCATTTTTTCCTGACATAGACTAGTAATTTACTCGTGAGAATCATCCCACTATAGACACTGTGATTGTTCACATAAGCGTTGCTTAGCAAAAGGAGGGCAAAGTTGGACCCTCCTGGGGTCCAGCTCTATATAGTAGTAGGATCAGTGAAACATGCAATGAATATATGGGAGTGGGAATGGAGAGAGCAAAATGAGTTTGTGGCTTGAAAAAAAAGAGCATGTTTGATTATCTTAGGTCTCCTGTGTACCTTCTCTCCATATCACCAGAAGAGAGAATATTCTTTGGCAGCTGTCATTTATTATTTATTTTTTTAGGCTTTAATTATTTGTGGAGAACCTTGGCTTCTGCTTGTTCAGTCAACTCCTCTGACAGTAAAGTTTACATACTAAGATGTGGGAGGTGAAGCTCTGGTTCAGTGAAAGGAAGGAAGGAAGAAATATTGCTTTGACTGCTGGTGATGTAATACTGACCATCTGCAATTTTTATGCTTTAATCTGCTCCTATATGTTTTTAAAATAAAATCCTACACAGATGATGACTGATTTCTTATCTGGCTATTTCCATTACTTTCTGAGCTGCTTTATTTGGGCCTTCATGCTACTGATACAACCTCTTTATGTTTAAATTTAAGGTTTGGGTTAGAGCCAAAGTATTTGACGTTTTATTCAAATCTTTCTATTTCCCATTCTTTTCTAAAATATTTGTATTTCCCATTCCTCTTGTTCCCTTCTCAGCTCTAAATTTCTCTTTCTTCTTCCCTGCTCTCGTGACAGATGTTTGTTTGTTTTTTTTTTTCCTAGGTTATCATCAGAATCTTCTTGGATACTTCTACTTTTTCCACCTGGTAAGTCTGTCTGGGTGGAGTTCGGAGATTTTGGATGGTTTTCAGGGCTTTCTGGACATCTGGCAATCCATTTGGAACAGTATGGGAAACTTTATATGTGTCTCTGCCCACATGTAGATGATGTAGAGCACATGTAGAGGTGATTGCACAGATTCCAGGAGCACTGGTCTGCAGACTATGTGCTGCACAGGTGGTCTCAAGATGGATTGTAATTCCAGTCTGTTTGAGAGGATTAGAGTCACGGAGTTTACTGGGTGGTGAATGTGCTCCAGTGCTGCTGTGTCTCAGCCTGTAGGCTGATTCCATGCTTACATTCCTCAGTGCCTGTCCCAAACATGACAGGGTATTGCATAGACAGCCCCATTTCTTCCTTCTATTAATCTTCTGGTCTTCTTATTCATAGAATTATAGAATTGTATTGGTTAGAAGAGACCTTTCAGATCATCAGGTTCTCTATTCTTTGCTTTATTCCCCCATTCCTCTCTACTGTGAGCAACAGAAATTTGGGTATTTGTGTTGTTTTCTGATTCTCCCAGAGCAAAATAAAATTAATATATCAGGGCAGACGAGAGCTCAGGGACTTCTGTCACAGCTTCTCAGACCTGGAGAGAGTTGTTGTGGTGAGTGATAATTGGGTTAATTCTCTCCCTTGGTTCCTCTCAGAAATGGTTTGTCTCATGTAATAGTAATTATTAATAATAACTGCAAGGCCTTGGGGTTTTTGATGATACTGAAACCAGCTGAGCATTCAATACCTGCAAGAAACAAAGGCTCTTGTCTTTAGCGCTTGTGATCCCCAGTCTCCAAGCAGTCTACGAGTGATGTAAGCTTTGTAATTCACAGTATGAAGGTTGAGGAAGAGTGGTACTACACACAAAATTCTTTCAGCAGTAGTATCACCTATCTGGACAAAGGCTCCATATCCCTGCCCAAAGTGTAATGTATTTGATCACACTCTTACTGTTTCATCTCTTCCAATAGCTCCCTTCTGCAGGAGTCCTTTATCCTTGTGGGTCAGAAATCTCTGCTGATAGATTACTGGCGATTTCTCTTCCACAGCTAACCCTGCAATCAGAGCTGCTTCATGGAAGAGAAGAACAACAGAGGAAAAAATAAAGCATTTCCTTAGAAATCCTGGGTACAACACTCAAGCAAGGATTCTGGGAAAGCGACCAGAATGATATGATATAATTTATGCCTAAAAACTCAAACCAAATAACTTAAATAAATTTCACAGGCGCTGCCAGGAAGTGGCCAAGATACAGTAATGGTACACAGAAAATCAATTTTTATTATCATTTTAACTGAAAAATGAAAAAGATTTGCCATAAAATACAAAACCTTTACAACATTTTGCGTGTTCAGAGCATGGCCTCCAGAGTGCTATTAATATAGTTTGTCAAGTGAATGATGCATTTTTTATGCAATTATAGAGATGCAGCCAAATCTTTTCTCTCTTCCTCTTTCCTTCCTCTCAAGTGGCAGCAGTGGTAGCTGGAGCTGGTGGATCATTTTTAGGCCTCTGCAGTGAAGAATATATACTTTCAGAAGTAATCTACTAATTGGTTATGCAGACCACCTCCCAGCTGTGTCCTAGTGCCAGAGTGCAGGGAAATCCAAGCTCTCAGGTCTGGAAAGGGTAATGCAGTAAAAACCTGTTATCATGTAGTAATTGAGGTCCAAGGTTTACAGCAGTGTCATAAACATGATGCATTCAAAGGCAAAAGGCCAGAGTGACTCAGTCTCGGGCAGTAGTATCAGAAGTTTATTAGTACTCTGTGGTCTGGTGCACTTGCTCTTTCAATGAATATTGAGTTTGGGAAGGCTTAAATGTCATTTTAAAATAATTTTTCACAGTTTTTTTCATTTAGTGGTAGCATTTACTGCGGTGGCTTGCTGGATTTCACCTGATACTTGTTTTCTGTGGAGCATGGCAGTTTTCCATGAACTGCACCTTTTTCACTCGAAAACCAAGAAATAAAACAGGAGCATGCACAATGTAGGACCATTTAGACACAGGGCACTTCTACAAGGTTTACCATATTTTCCTTTAAAATCCTAAAGGTCTTATTTAGACATTTCTGAAAGGTTTCCCATATTTTTCTTTAAAATCATAAAAGCCTGGATTCAGATATTTTGCTGATGACCTAATGACTGATAAACATGCTCCTAAGATGTCTTGAAGTAATAGTGATCAGAATATAATGTTTTTCTGTTATTATTGTTCAGAACTGACTTCATTACCATTCACAAAAATGCATAGAAAGGACAACAAAATCTTTACAAACACTCAAACATCCAAGAATTTATGTTAACACAAAGAAAAATCCTGAAGAATTTTGGATTGACTCTGGCACTATCATGGGTTAACTGGGCAAAATGCCATAACACCTGGGTACTTCAAAAAGCAGACTGATAAAATTCACAATATAGCAATTTTTCTGTGATAAAATTAGGGATATTAGCTTGGTGCCTTCTGGTGTTCCAAGATAAAACTGAGCAATTACACAGGAGAGATTTTTAAAACCTTTTTGAGCCAAACTACAAACAAGGCACTCTGTTTTTCATGTACTACAGTTAATTCTGCATATTTGGAGTGAATAATATATTTATGACAAACAAGTAAAAATCTGGGTCTAATTAGTTGTGCTAGAGATATTGCAGAATGAAGATTTCTCTTGCTGACTCTTACACAGAAATAGTTTATAGTTTAATTTTTGAATAATTTAGTTGGTCCAGAATCTGATTACAGTTGCAAAGATTTGAATAAGCTCATGGACTTTCAAGAGTTATTTTTGAGATGTTGTTGCACAGAGGAAGAAAATAAATTTGATCCATATTTTAACTCTACCCAAGATTGGGTTCTTCTGTGGAGGAAGGAAGTAAGTTGCTGTATTTCTTTAAGTCTTTACTTGGTGAATTGAAAGCTGTAAAGATACATACCATTCTCCCACTGAAGATAGTATTTTTGTACAAAAAGTGGTTCTTGTATTAACTGAAGGATGTTTAAAGGATTATAAGGCATCAGCTGTCTGGCTAAGGGATATACATGAACTGGTGTGAACAGGATGAGAATTGCCAAAGGAGATTCCAATTTTCATAACAGTAGCAATATCTCCATTCCTTAAAATTATGCTCAAGAATAGCTTTAAATAGTCTATCTGCTGTTAACAACAGACATGTTACATTTTTGGTATTTATTCCCACCAGTAGTCTCTTAAGTATCATATCTTGAAATTCACTTTATCCAGTTGAGGCAAAAACAAGAAAGGATCAAGACTCATAACAAGGCACTCAGCACCCTGATCTAGTGGGAGGTGGGGCAGGGGGTTTGGAGCTCAATGATCTTTAAGGACCCTTCCAACTCGAACTATTCTATGATTCTAATTTATGAGAACTTGTGGAGAAATGCCTACAAATGGCAAATAAGCAGGTAGCTTCTGAGAAGGCAAGCCTGCACCTGCATCTGAATGGGTAGCCAAAAGTGGTTGCTCCAAGACCCATACTATTTAGTCTCTTTAATGAAGTAACATAGAAATCCTATAGTAATTAAAGAGTAGCTTGTTTCTTAGCCTTTAAAAACTTTTTAAATCTCTGTTTTTCTTTACCCATTGGGATCTAGCTATTTTCTTCAATTCTAAATCTTTTGAAATGATTTTTACTCTTCTCATGCTTTCTTAAAAAAAATACCACTGGGAAAATGGTATGCCTTCTGCTGAAAGTCTCACAGTGGATGATTAATATCTGCTACTTTGATAGGGAGACTGAAACTTCAAAACCCAGGAGTTCAAGCATTTTGCTGCTAGCAGTTTGCTCTACTCTGAAACCAGTGCCCAAGACCAGCCCTGGATATGCTGTAAATTGCTTTAGTTCTGAGTATAGAAAGGGGAGACTAAAGCATGTAGGCACACAGGGGAGAAAGCTATAAAAAGCAGTAGGGCTACAACATTGCACTCAGAAGATGAGGGGAAGGAAGTGTCCTCCCTTGATCCCCACTCACTTCTTTATTCTCTGTCTCTCTCTCTGACTAGTGTCTCATGGGGAAAGACATCCTTGATTTCAAATATGGGACAAAATCTGGGATTTGGATTGGATGGGTTTTATCTCTGTCCCAATTAACCTGAGCAGCATGTTCTCTTGTAGTCACTGCATCCTTTTGTTTAAGGTAAGATCTGTCTGCTGTACACACAGCAAAACTGCCATGACCTTGCAGAAGGTGTATAAAAGGATTTAGTAAATTAAGGGAGCAGAAGAACGAAAATCTAAAGCACAAGGAGAGACTTCTCTGAGTGGTCTTTGTACCATTCTCATAATTAATGGTGTGATTTGCTTCCTTGAAAACTGCATCCTTATTTGACACAAAACACTGGTTATTTTCAATGTATCTGATATGATCATCTCATATCCATGCCATAATAATCACCCTCACTGTGAAAAAATTTTCTTATACTTCTGTGGAACCTCCTATGCTTACACCTCTTGTACCTTGTCATATCATTGGAGGTCACTGAGAAGAGCCTGGTTCCATCCTCCTGAAACTCACCCTTTACATATTTATAAACATTACTCAGGTCATCCCTCGGTCTCCTCCAAGCTAAAGAGACCCAGCTCCCTCAGCCTTTCCTCATAAGGGCAATGCTCCAATTCCTACATCACCTTTGTGGCTCAGCACTGGACTCTCTCCAGCAGTTCCCTGTTCTTCTTGAACTCAGGGCCCCAGAACTAGACACAATATTCCAGATGTGGTTTCACCAGGGCAGAGTAGAGGATGAGGAGAACCTCTCATGATCTATTGACCATGCCCCTTCTAACGTACCACAGGGTGCCACTGCCATAGGTTGCATTTTTGTCATGAGAGATTGTCTATTTAGGAATTATTATCAAAGGGAGGGAGAAGGGATATAGAAAGCATGTTTAGCTAGAATCATAGAATAGTTTAGGTTGGAAAGGATCTCAAAGATCATCTGGTTCCAACATTAGTGTCTCACCACCCTCAGAATTCTCACCCTTGCATTAACTTCCGTACGAGATAGTTTTGCCAAGGTCCTTCATCAAAGGATCTAAAATGGATAATCATAATAACCAAACAAAAGTGGCCTTTGAACTGCTACACATACATTTTTAATTTTCTTTTCCTTAGCAGAGCATGAAGAGCACAGTTTTCAGTTTTTCTGTGGCAGGCTGGCCTTTGAGAGCAGCCTGCTGTTTGGCAATACTGGACTTTATCCAGCAGGATGAAAACAAGGAGTGTATTTCTGTCTTGTTTTGTTTTGTTTTTCTGTTTGGATGCATTTGCTAGTGTCTTTTATTAGACTTTATTATATGTTCACAGCTCTGGCTCTAGACCTAATTACCACTTCTGGAAAGCTACTACTGTACATACTGCATGTCACGCTATTCAGACCCCTGTAATTCCCTGTTCATTTAAAATTTCTAAGTATTTCAGTTTCTGTCCAATCTAGATCACAATAAAATAGTAGGAACCCCTTCATGAACCTGCCCTTAACCTCTTAGATAAATAAGACCAGACCCTAAAATGTGCTTGCAAACAAGGAACTCCTGGCTTGTTGGTCAGATTTTACAGTTCTTCCCTGAAGTGGTGCTCTGGCCTGTGTCTTCAAATGATACACTTCATACGCTATTTGATTTAGATGAGTTAAAGACAATAAAATGATTGTCCTGTGCAGTAGCAAAACATTGCAAACCATGAAATTTGCCTAGAGAAGGAGGAACTGCTTTAGAAGAGTAAGAATTTTCCCAAATACCTCCCCAAATCTGGCACTGACTTAGAAGAAAACTTGCTTTAAACTCTGAAATCAAATGGTAAAATTTTACATCAGATAAGATGTTACTTAGGCCACTGTGAAAGAGCAGAAGTAGAAGGTGTATTAGGAAGAGAAGCATCAATTAAGATGAGTGACTTTGGAGAAAGAGAAGGGAATAGTTTTGCTCACTAAAATGCTGTTTCAGGAGTGTCAGAATTATTCACTACTTGGCAAAACAGTTTCTCTTAGAAACATTTAGTCATGTTGACATTCTTTTTTTCAGCACTTACAAAATTTTATTAGAGACTCTGATTGTGAGACAAGTCTATAAAAGCCTGAAGAGAACTCTGATGAGTTTTTCAGAGTGGCAGCCTGCATCATAACCTCTTACGCCTGAGGAGATTCACCTTTGAAGGTTGTCTCTGGGGTGTAGGATTACTCCCTGTAACCTGTATAATTATTCATGTATCATAATACAGCAGTTGCTTCAATTGCAATCCAGCCTTATAATTAGCCACTGGTGCATTTAAGGTGGCCACTCTTGCTTGAAGCAGAAATGGCTTAAAGATCCTGCAGTTCAATGGCTTTAATCAGCCACCTTAATCACTGGGTAAAAAACTGCAAAGGGTGATTCATCCCAGACAATTTTTAAATACCTAAAACTAGGGATGGTGTTCATCCACTGTCATTAGGTGCTTCTGGATTAGGTGCATGAGGTGTCATTCTCTCATCACAGCCACTGGAGATCCCTCCCACACTCAGTAGAACATGGAGCAGGTCAGCTGTGTTTCTACCTAGTTCTTTGAACAGCTCCTTAGGACCTCTTGATGATGCTGGCTAGGTATCTGTGGACCTAGTAAGACCTTATACCCCTAGGGTTTGATAGGTGAGAGAAAATCTAACCTCATTCTTCTCTGAAGTCCATCTTTATTCTCCACCTTCACAGTCTGGAGCCTGTTACAGACATGCAAATTCATTAATTAAAATATTGGCAGTGTGGCTTAAAGCAATGCTTACAGTCTAACATTTATTTCAAAAGAGGGGAAATACATATTTCTTGTCTGTGTTGCTCAGCTCAGAATGAACCCAAAGGATCTGTTCAAAGCATTAGTTTTTATAGCTTTTTTACACAGAGAGAAAATTTTCCATTTGGCTCTATATGAGACAGTGCGTTGAAAACATCTCTCCTTCCCTTTTTGATATCAAGTAAAAGATTTCTGTGAGAATATACTTTTCTACTAGCTCTGGTCCACTGATGTCCCACTGACTAGATTTTCTTATGTGCCCTCTCTATATTTTTGCCAGTAGTACTCATCAGGGTAATGTAGACAAGTTCTTAATTTATACTTCTTTTAAGTCTACCTAAAATATGATTCTCTGTTGTCCTGCACTCACCTCAGAGTTAATTTTAAGGAACCCTATTTACCATTCGTGTGGCAGACACACATGAAAGAGCAGATATAGTCAATGATGCTTTCAGTCTATTCCACCCAAACATCAAACATCTCTGTCACAGTGACACTAGAATCATAGTTGAGTACTCATTATAAAATAAAAAAATCAACTCAACATTGTGTTACTCCAATACAGATTGCAGAGCCATTGGTTGTTAAGTTTCTTGTAAATGCTAATCAACCACAGCCTTTTAAATTCTTCATCCTGGGCATTTTGTAGCCATGTGCTTGTATATGTCATTTGTTCCTTGGTCTGAACAGCAACCTATTTATGGGTCGGTTGTTATAACTCTAACATTATGAGATTCATCCAACTAAGTAATGCTGCTATAAGAGACTCTTCTTACCCAATGAATGATTTATAACAAAAGAATAGTCTTCTTTATTAAAAGGTTCTCATGCTCTAGAGGCTCTCATGCTCAAACAGGTAAGAGCTGCCACTGTTGTGCTAGGAGAAATATGCTTTTCACTTTGACAAAAGGAACTAAGAGAAGTGCATCCGATATTTGCTTTCCATGATTTACTTTCTTTTCTTAGTTTGCATAAAGCTATGCTCATAGTTAAGTTTTTGAATTGGAGAAATACATAATTGCTTTACTGTGCATCTCAGCTCAACAGCAATTTCTGTTATATTAGCATTTTAAATTAATTTTGGAAAATATTAAAGTTATGTTAAATTATAAAACACAGTGAGTCAGGCATTCAGCACTGTCCAATGACTTTTTATTATAACTTCCATCCCAAATCTTGTGTATGTTAGTACTCTGTTATTTCTGACTGCAAAGTGCAAAGGTCATGTGTTGCAAAACTCAACCTGTGGGAACACAGTTGCATTTATTGTCTGGGGAAACATGATAAATAATAATAAATAATTGCATGCAGACTTGTTCAGTATATGAAACTCAATGGAGAAACATAAATTTTAAGAAAATAATGTAGTGCTGGTACAGGACTTGCTCCACATCTATTTATTTCAATATAAACTAAATCATGACTTTTCCTACAGAAATTTTGATCTAATGAAAGGAAAGTTTCCTTGGTTTTTTCTCATGAGAGGAAACTCCTACACTGTTTGGGAAGAGAGTCTGTCAGTTGCTATCAGTTGATAATAGGCCATCAGTTGCTGAGCCCACTGACTTCCTATGCTGCAGCACAGCTAAGTACAACCAGCTGCTAAATACGGTCTCACTCTGACAAAGCATTCCAGCACCTGCTAAGCTTTGTCAGGGTCAGAATTCAGATTAAAGTCACTGTGACTTTCCATATACCTGGAATAAACCTCCTGCTTTAGTGTGGAGGTAGACTGGATCTTTCATGTACATTTTCTCTTACACACACTTACATATTGCTGATAAATGCCTTTACAAGTCAGTGGCAAACACAAATAAAAACTAAATCAATGGAACAGAAGGAATTCTTAGAAATCTGTTAAAAATTATGGGATGTCAGAAGTTTTCTAAGGTGTGAAAATGGCATTAGTGAAGTTATTTATTTATGATCTTTTAAGTATACAATCATAGCATGGTCTCATAAAATAGATTCTTTATGATGATGGATGGGTTCATCAGCAATCTTCCAAGATGCATAGCACATTTGTATGTGGATTTGTGCTCACTATGTCATGAAGTCTGTACATTAAATAATAACTGGGATGCCATACACTAGCTACAGTTCAGAAGTTCTTCCCAAATCAGATTTCAAATGTCATGTTGCAGGAAGACCACTCTGACAGTTATTGGATACTTGCTCTGGCTAATATGTAGATCTGGGTATCACCAAGTGGAGTATTGTAGTGCTTAGGTAATATTCACTCTACTATTCCTTCTTGTTCAGCCTGGAGAAGAGAAGGCTCAGGGGGGACCTTATAGTAACTTATCAGTACCTGAGGGGGCCCTACAGAAAGGCAGGGAAAAGACTTTTTAATATGATATCGCATGGGAGGACCAGCAACAACAGATGTAAATTGGAAGGGGGTAGATTTAGACTCGACATTAGAAAGAAATTCTTTACAGTAGCCCAATGGAAGCATTTTGAAGAGTTGGCAGGGGGGTTGGAACTCAATGATCTTTAAGGTCCCTTCCAACCCAAACTATTCTATGATTCTTGTTAAGTGTAGAAGTGTCACTGGGGAAAATCCGTTTTCAAAAATACTTGGTGTTTTTTAGCTCATAGCCATGAAACTTGCCAGAGAGCACACTGCCTCCATACAGCCACCTTTTCCACCTTGTGTTCCAGCACTGATTACAGGATTGGGATACACATGGGGGAGGATGAGAGCCCATTCATCCTCAGCCTAACTCAGTTATTCTCCTTCTGTTGAGACTGCCGGGAGAGTGTTTTATTCAATTCTCATTACGCTCTATCATACCTGTCAAGTGGCTGTCACAGAAATCCATGAGACATTTTCTAGTGCAGTCCTCTCTCTCAAGGGATGCGGGCTTGAGGGCAGAAAGATAAAGGCCTGGGAAACAGAGGACCTTGAAGGATTTAAAGGGGAATTAAGGAATGAGGAGCTTGGACAGGTGAAGACTTTTCTGGGAAGAGAATGGCAACTTGAAACAACCAGAAAGGCCATGGACAAGTGGGCTTATGAAACAAAAGGGCAAAAAACTTCCAGTACTGGACTGCTTATTTGATGCCTTTCCTGTTCATTCAACACTGCTTAAACTTCAAAAAAGAACAAGTCCAGCCTCCATCTTATACGTATCATGATAATGACAGTTGAGGACAACATAAAGGTACATGAAGGAGACAAGAAGTGCATGCTGACAGATGTCACTTACATAAAATTTATAGCAGGAATTTTTGTGGGTGATAACTCTTCTGGAAAAACCTATCCACACTCTTCATTAATGGTTTGGGTGCCTTGTGTCAGGATGCATGCAGCAGGTTTTATTTATTTTACTTCTCTTCAAGGCCCTTTGACAAAAGTGAGAATTCATAAAGCACACAAATGTAATTCCAAAATGTGCATCTCTTGAGCTGCGCATTTACTCTGTGACTGACAGTACAATGGGAAGCCATTTGCTGCACAAAGGAAAAGTGCAAGGAGTTCTTTCTCTGGCTAAGCTCTCAGCATCATTATTATGTGCAGTGGTGTTTATACACAAGACCCAAAGTGCCAAAGTGCACAGAAACACACTTGAAGTGCTGCTCCTTAGAATCTGCTGTAATCATACTCTGTGAAAGTCAGAGATTAAGGGAGTCATCTGAACAATCAGCAGTGCATCTGTCTCACATATTATATGCAGTTTGAAGTATCCCTCAATTTTTTTTTTGTAAAACTAACATCAGTGTTTACCTATAAACAGGCACAGAAGTCACTGCTGACTCTACTCTGCTTTGTATACAATGCTATTATATAAAGAGCTCAAGCAGCATGTCTGCCTGCCTAGATGTGTGTGTTCTCCTACTCCAGCTGCCAACAACCTAAATTATTCAGCAAGCCTTGATCATGCCAAGTTTTTAGTCAACAATGGAGATCCTGCCAAAGAGCTAATAATCTTTAAAAAAAAAAGAAGCAATGCTTGTGACAATTAACAGAGCCTGCAGCCTGCAAAGAGAGTTGGACTAATTTGTAAAGGAAAATTTAAATGATATGCTTCATTATAAGTGGTCCCATGCAACACATTGCTAATCAAGCAGAGCAGCTTCTTTTTTCCTCCCTCCCGATCAGATAAACCAAACAGCAGCACGAGCCAAAGTTCTTGGCCACTGCTTGCTATAGCTATAAATGTGGTGTGGTTATCTATCAGTATCATAATCGGCTCAGATCAAACTGAATAATTAGCACTAAAGTGGATGAATAGAGCCCCAGCCTCTTATCTTGTCTATTAATAATAAGTATAACTTCACAGCCAAATCAAGAGGTATGTTATTGTACCCCTGAGAGCCTGTTTGGGTAAAACCCCATGCGACCTCCCCACCATAAGCAGTGCAGATGGGACAGTGTATGCCTGTAATGATGAGATGCCAGCTGCCAGCCCTCCCCCCTGCTGCCCCCCAGCTCCACAACTCAAAGTGGGAGTGAGAGAGGAGATAAACAAACCACTCACAAACATGAGAGCCATTTGTAGGAACTCCTTGCTCCTTTCCATCTTACTTGTTCCCCCATCTCAATTAATAATCAATGCTTTTCATAAGACAGAGCTCAGCAAGCAAACAGCTAAGAATAAATATAACCAGTCCTTTCACAGAAGATCACTAATAAATTTAAGTCATGTTTTAGAGAGGTATTGCAGCGACTATAAATTGTAATAACATTCAGGAATAACATTCAGATGCACTCTTCTCATATTTAAGCCTTGGTACATACTTAATAATTACTGTGCAGAGTCCAATGCAATAATTACTTTGTACTGTTTTGCAATATTACCTTAATCTTAGGATCTTTTAGAGTTTTAAGCCACATTTATTTCATTAGTGTCAATTCAATTTTGCTTATTTTAATCATCAGAGAAGTTAACTCAAGGGAAAGGTTTCAAGTTTTGCAGAATTAAGTGCTTTTACTCACTGTTTGGGAAATGCTTACAGCAACTGCTTTCTGCTCTCATTCACTCTGATTTTATTGACAAAGATACCTGTAAAATGCATTGCTATAAACAGCCCGATTATTCAGATCATATCAGCCTCAGACACAGAGTCTTATTTATCTGAGATAGCTGAATGCTTTGTGAAATAGTCTCTCTGTATGGTTTGTATCTGAATTAGGATGAATCTAAACCAGGCAGTTTCTGATTGGATTTGTTTTTGCGTTTTCCAGAGGCTCAAGCTGTGCTTTCCCTTGTGATGTTTTCCTATGAGACTCAGGTTATGAAAAGAGATTTGAGTTGCCCCGTTACTGGAGGTGGCTGAGATAGGGAAGTGAAGAAGGAAAGATTACATGTCTTCCCCCTGTGGAAAAGCTGGTGATGGATTTAGTTGCGTTGTCTGGTGAAGGAAGAAGGCTTTTTACCTTTTATTAGAAGCAGATTAAGTCAGCCTGTTGTTGCGATCTGAAACAGAGCAGGAGGAGGCAAGAGAGAAGTCTGCATTCATAAGAAAGTATTAGCATTAGTCTGGTACTGTGTATAATGGGATTAAATGTGGCTTAGGTTTTTTCCCCTTTTTTATTAGTTAGGTATTAAACACTTCATAATGCAATTAATTTTTACTAATAATTTATTATTTAAAAAGAAATGAAACAACAAAATCTAAATGCCAAACTCACTAGAGGGGACATTGACACTTGTATTTACCTGTGATAAACAGACTGCATGATTCTTTATAGGCATTTACCAACATTGTACAAAAAGACCTAGACACAGAAGCTTCAGAAGAGTAATTCCCAAGTTGCAGTAAGGCCAAATTTGAGCAAATACCTGATTATATTTGATGCCAAATAGCAGGAAGAGTTAGCAAATACAAGTCCTTTGCAGTGTCCGAGTTCAGCTCTGTCCTGATTCAATCTCAAACAAGTCAATGGAAAACCTCTGCTGGCTTCAGAGAATGTCATACTGAATCAGGATTGTAACTGAAGAACAGCACTAATACATATTTTTATATCAAAATGGTTTTATTGCAAAATGTCATTTCTACATGGACACAAGGGAAACATAACATTTAGTTGGTGGAGTCAGTTTCCCAAGGGTGGGTTGTTAAAAGAGTGCCAGGAATATGAATTCCTCAGTTTTAAAATTAAATGTTTGATGTACTTTTCATGTGTGCAAAAAGTTGTCTGCTGCTGACATCGATTGCTTCCAGTAAATATTTTTTTTCTTAGGGAAGGCAGAGAGGACTGAGTTGTAAAGGCAAGACTTGAAGTGGAGGGCTGAGCCCTGAACCATGACACTCCACCTCTCATGATCGACACATGGATTAAGCTGAAATTATCCCTTTGTCAGTATGTTGTTTTTTTTGCACAACCTTCTTTCGCGCCTTTGTAATCCAGAAGGAAATGCTTAAATAAAGGAAATCAAATTGGGATTTACATGTATGGCATCCAGCTTTGTTCAGATCTCATCTCATTGTATTCAGAATGAGAAAAAGTCAGGTATTTCACTTACTCACATCTTTGAATAGTGGAACCTTGAATGCATCTGAGTGATGACCTGAACCTCGTGCCAGTGAAACTTGCCACCTCTTCTCATCCCTAAGAAAACATTTTTCTCCTTACTGCTCAGTTTACTTCTTCCCAAGCATCCATCTGGCATTATTGTGCTTGCTGAGCAAAATTCAGGACAAATAAAAATAAGAGGAAGATAATTTCTTCAGATTCTAAAGTAGCTGTTAAGCTACATCTGCCCATTCAATTCAACCACCAGCAAAGACTCTGCCTCTGCCAGACACGCAGCTGTACTTGCAGCCGTGATTCAAGTCTGGAAATGAATTTCCAGACTCACTAAAAATCTGCTGGAGAGACGTGCAGTGAGTAATATTTTCTGTTTTGTGTATGTATGGATTTAATATAGACAGAAATTTGGCAAAAGAACCTTCTCCACATTCCCAGCATCCTATCCCTGTAGACTAAGTGTTTGATTATATATGTATAAACTCACAGACACACATTTGTACATACTGGGAGAAATTTATGGCCATATATATATGGACATGAAACTCCTCCTATTGACTTCAACAGTTACTAACTCCAATTCTCTGTTAAAAAAATAAAAAAAGGGAAAATGATCAATTTTTTATAGTATGTTAGGTACAAATGCAGACGTGAGTTTGGTAATCGTGCTTTTGTTCCACACAGACTGTAAAATATTTATGGAGGCAATGTGATTTGGGTCAAGGCATTAAATAAAGTAAAAGTTGTTTTATTCAATATGTGATGAACAGTATCCATATTAAAAACCAGAGGGAAAAGTGTTCAAATGAAAAAATATGCTTAAAACAAATTCATCTGTTCAATGTTCATAAATGTTTCAAGAAATGCAGACAAACAAGTCTTGAAATCCATATTTACTGTACACAACCAAAAAACTAATAGTATTTATTCAATCCAGAGGGAGATGTGACTAAAAATTTACTATTTAATGATCAACAAAAAATATTTGTCCTTGGAAATTACCATAGTATTTATTGTCAAGCAAGTTACAATAGGGTTATAACTCTTCTCTTGATAAATTAATAAAGCTGTTAGTCAACATTGATCTAGAAAGAAAATATTTCCTCCAAGTCTGAGAATAGTTTTTAAGCTTCGATTCTACATTATTTCTGCATTAAAATATGTGGGGAATGCAAAGTCAATTTGCTTGGCTATGGGACTTCTGCTTCATAAATAATAGAGATTACAGGAAGTCCTGATCCCATAAAAACTTAAGTACAGGTTTGACTTTATGCATGTATGAGGTCACACTTGCCCTTCAAGCTGAGAGTTTGCAAAAGAAAAGCAACTTAAACAGCCAGAGATATTAACCACTGCTGACCTGCTGGCACTTGGTCCACATGAAATACATGTAAAATACAGCATTCATGAAAATAATTCACAGACATATACAGGCTGTGCAATTCTTATGTAATTGAGACAGATAATGAAGCACTACTTTGATTTCTTAAGTAATGGATGACAGAGGGAATATACTCATCCTGTAAGACCTCACTAGGTCCAGGACTTCCTTCCTACCATTGTTGTCTTTCACCATCTACGCCTTAGTATATGGTTTTCTTCCCTTCCTGATGGCATATTCTGTTACTCTGTCGCCTCTTTCTGAAGCTGAATTGCACTGTCACTTATAGAACTGGGACATAAGATGCTAATTTTATTATTTTTTATTTCACATTTCAAAACTTAACAGCACTGCAGTACCTAAAAGAGAAGCTGAGAAATCATGGCTCTGAAATGAGTTGCAAAGGGTGGAAAGTCCTTCACAGGCTCCATGCATCTGCTGGGCCAGCTCTGATATCATGGAAGTGTGATGAAATGCACAAGAATTGTCTTCTGCTTTCTAGCTTTCTGCTTGCACTCTCTGAATTTTGCAGGCCTGGCAGCAAAATGCCCCTTTTCCTATGTTTAGATTAAAATTCCTTGAAAAGTATCAGGGATCATCTCAGCAAGTCTCTGTTCCTCACCTTGTAAAACAGAAACAAAGCCCAGACCTCCCCTGTTTTCTACAGCCCTGGAACCTGTTCAAGGACTGTTTTCTTCATCAGTACCTGAAGCACCTCCAGTGCAACATCCACAAAATGTTCAGAATGGTGATTGTGGTGTTCCTGAATTGTCTGCCACACACTCAGTGTGGTTCAGATGGATAGGACAATTCAGCAGAAGGAAGATAGCTTTGACACATGTGCTACACAATATCATTGTCATACATTTGAACTTGTGAGAGAGGCAATGTGTCATTATCCACGTTTCTGGAAACTATGATGGTTTGACATTTTATGTCATGAGCTACCCTTCACATCAGCGAGTGTGACTGCTTATGTGAGATTTGAAAAGAACTCAACCCCAGAAAGGTTACCTTATATAGTGATAAACAGCTATCCATCAGTGTCCTCTAAATCCGTATCTGGGGATAACAGAGATTTCACGAACAGTCAATATTTCTTTTCATCTTAGTGCCACCGATAATTGCTGTTATTTTTGGACCCATGCTGATTTTCTTATGGATGCCAGTGGTAGATGTACTTGCACTGTATTTATTAGTTCAACCAATGTTACCTGGTCCTTAGAAAGCTGGTGCTGCCTGACTGTCAGATTTAAAGTTTGGGATGACTAATGACTTCCCACAGCTAAGTGTTGGAAAGACAGAGGCTATTTTAATTGGGGCTTCCTGTCAGCTAAGACAAATGTCTCCTCTTCACTCTGTATTGGAAGGGTGTCATCCTGAACTCACTCATCCCATGAACAGTCCTGTCATCTTTATTGATTCGGTTCCAAGCTTGACGCTCACAGTGACTGAGTTTCTAAGGCAGTGTCTAATGCTCTACTTCCTACATATGAAGGAATCATATCATGAATGCTGTGGAGATTTGGGTGTATTTTACTTTGTTTCTTCAACATTGTTATTTCTGTCCTTCTTAAATAACACAGTAAAAGATATAGCTTTTGCAAATTGCATTGTGAAATTTATTCTCTTTTATTTTCCCCTTGAGATACAGAAGAATCTAAACTTTCACTTATATTTCAGATCTTAAATCTTCAAACCCTGCATGAGGTGCTAAAAAATACAGGCAACTAAAAAACTCAAATGCAAAATTTGTGAACCCAGCTAAGCTCATATTTTATGCTCTTTACACAGTGTCTTTCACTGAGTCACCACTGTAATAAAGATATGAACCAAAGCCAGCCACAGCCAACAATATTCTTTTCATTTTTAGTAGAGACTATTCACTGTTCTTCAGTGTGTGCAAAGTGAAGTCAGGGAGGTAGGACCATACAACTGTACAAAATGATGCATATTCAATGTACAGGCAAGGAGGGAGGAATTTCCATCTATTGAATTGTTTGTTGCAATTACTTTTAATTGTGTTTGTTTACTTATGATTCATCTATTGATTTCACCATTATTATACAATTTCAATTGCACCATTTAAAGGCACACCATTTAAAATATTTTAAAATAATGAAAGCACAAGATACATAAAAATGTAACTACATTCATGTATAGCAACAAAGCCACATAAAGCAGATCAGAGGTATTTGGATTGTAATGCTGTGTGGATGGACTCAAATAGGACACACAGGCTTTCTATTACAAAGGGAACTGAGTTGAAGACTTAAACCACTTATTTCAAAAGACTGAAATAGTCTGTCCCCTGAGAACCTTAGATACCTCTTTCAACTTATGTACTAAATCTTGTTTTATATTCTGTAGATGCCAATCTTCTCTCTGTGTCTGCTTACTGATGTTCACCCCTGCGGGTATGCTTCTCCAGTTGTTTTTTTTTTTCTGAGTTTCAGGAATGATATTTGTAAGTTCAGAAGCCTTGCTGTAACCTTGGCCACATATATGTTTGAATTGTTTCAGCACTGCTTTTCTGAAGGTAGATCCATGCAATGTATTTTTACTCAATTGTACCTGCTATTGGAGTGGGTCCAGAGGAGGGCCAAGAAGATGGTCAAAGGGCTGGAGCAACTGCCCTATGAAGAGAGGCTGAAGGAGTTGGGGTTGTTCAGCCTGGAGAAGAGAAGGCTCAGGGGGGACCTCATAGTAACTTCTCAGTACCTGAAGGGGTCCTACAGAAAGGCAGGGGAAGGACTTTATAATATGATATCGGATGGGAGGACCAGAAACAACAGACGTAAATTGGAAGTGGGTAGTTTAGACTCGACATAAGAAAGAAATTCTTTACAGTGAGGGTGGTGAAGCACTGGAACAGGTTGCCCAGAGAGGTTGTGGATGCCCTCTCTCTGGAGGTGTTCAAGACCAGGCTGGACATGGCACTGAGCAGCCTGATGTAGTGGGGGTTGGAACTTGATGATCTTTGAGGTCCCTTCCAATCCAAACTATTCTATGATTCTATGATTTTATGATTCAAGTAAGAGACAATCATTTACTTGAACAAGTAGGTAATGCTTTTACAAGAATGAGCAGAATGAGAATCAAGAACACAGAAGAGCCTCTAGAGAATGTGTTAAAAGGTAACAAAACAGTGTAGTAAAAAGCATCTAGTTTCAATAAAATCAGTTTACAACTACATGGGAAAAATGTGTTTCTCACAGTGCAATGATAAAAATCCATTAAAGCATGAAAATTTTAAAAAATATTATCAGCAACTATTGCAAAGTTGCTGTAGTTGAACCTAGTACTAATGGGACAGACATACTAATAGATGTATTTTTTCTCGACAGAATTACCACCTGGCTTCGTCAAGGCTAAGTGTGACCAGACACAAAAAGCAAAATCATTGTCTGACATGAAGACTGAAGAACTGCCACAGTAAAACATCTGAAGGCCTTAAAGAACTTTAAAATTTGGGATGTGCTGAACAGTTCTGATTCTTGCACAGCTTCAAAAAAGTCATGCCTAGAACTGCTTCTAAAAAGACCAAGAGCTGCTCTGCCACCAACCAGAAATACTTCTCTGCAGGAGATCACTTGTGCCATCGCAATTCTAGGTTAAACAATCTGACTCCCAATTGCAGTGTGTTTGTGACAGAGTCAGGAAAATTAACTGAAGAGAAAGAAACCAGGGTCTTTGCCTTAAGCACCAATATCTGTTTAGAGAGGAAGACTGTTGTCTTGAATTTAGTGCCAAAGATGTGAGTACCTATCTTATCTTTTAAACATTGTATGGCAATTCCCATCCTTTCACTGAAAATCTGCTTGGTGGTTAATTTCATAGATATCAATTGAAACGTGGAGTTGCCAACTCTGTTTGTAGCCCACCCCAAATCTAACAGCTGTACTTGAGCACAAGTAGCATCAAGCCATCTGTGCCGTGTAGCACAAAGCACTTATTTGACACACTAAAGGACAAGAGAGAAAGGCTTTTAGTACTGGTAAGAAACCTTTCTTCTTAGGAGTGTTTTGGCCAGCTTATGTCTCGCTTCCCAGGAGGCATGGAGAAACGGGTGTCTTGGAAGAGCCGTGAGGAAGTCTGGCTGAGTGAAATAGCATTCCTTCTGTGGGCTCGCGGTGTGTGCACACCACTGTTGGTGGAACAAATGGTAGCCATATGCTTCCCCCTGTGAGCTAGCTAGGCATATGTGACCACTGCCCTCTTTATACCAGTTCCTCTGTGTTACCACTCAAAAATCCAGCACCCCAGGAAGGACCGATTTTGTTGATGCCAGGATCCATACCTAGGAGCAATGAAGACATGGCAAAAGCATATTCCCCCTCCTTCAGTGGCTGACTTCAATCTGGCTAATTTGCCTTTGTAAGAGAAATGAGGCAAATTTGCTCTTTTTATTTTTCCTGGTCAGAAGTCACTAAGTGACAGCCAGGTTTGAGGGTTCCTTAACATTTATTTTTTATTTATTAAAAAAAAAAAAAAAGCAGATCAAATACTCAAATCTCCAAAACCATGCTGATTTTACTTTATTATGCTCTTCTCTGGAACAATTTTTAACTTCCATGCAGTTAGTTATCTGCAATGATACTGGGGAATGAGAACAGTGCCTAAACTGTACCATTACAAATTCATGACTAGTAGGTACTGTTTCATATGTTGTGCAGATTTTACTTAAAAGAATGATAGTGTCAATATCAATACCTTGAAATAATATAAATAAAATTATGCAAATAATGTGTTGCCCAAAAAGTTCAGGTTTGAGCCATGATTCCATCAAAATTTTGAACAATGTCCTGTTCAGGCTGGGGAAAAACAAGAGGATAAGGATCTTGTCATTCTTTGATCACTCATCAAGAGAGAAATAACTTGTAGGAGTGAAATCTGGACTAGTTTTCACAATATCTTAAGTTTCTGAGACTATTTGCTTCATAGATTTTTGGATCAAGGTCAATTCTAATTAAAATATACATTCAGCCCCAGGCTAACAATTTGTTCAAAGCATTTTATATTTTTGGGACTTTGAAAAAGAATCAATGTCTTTAGAAGAGTAAAGCAGGCCTTATTTACAAGATTGCCTGGGGTTCCACCCCTGCAAACAGGTATGGAAGAAATATAATATTTTCAATCACATGATGGTGGATAGGAATTTTGCACAATGTGATCAACAGTTTTTTAGCAATACGGTATTTGTTTGTTACATGGATGAAGTGAATCAATAAATATATTCTAAACTGCAACTGAGACATACATAAGATGCTCACTCTCTTTCTCTCTGTCAGTTGGTTTTCTTGTTAGTACAGTAAAAGGTTGATGGGATTAACAGAAAAATAAGTAATCTTTCCTGAGTCATGTTAAAATGACTCCAAAAAGATATAAGAAACCAAAGATGTAAGAAACCAAAATCCATGGTGAATTTTTCTCATTGAAGCCTGTATAAAAATGGTCATAGCAATATTTTATGTATTTTTCCAGTAACTTAACCCCTTTAGGAGTAGTGGAGTTTCAGTTGCAGGGAATTATTTGATTTACCTTTGCATTTTGGTGGAGCCAGTTCTGCAAGGTTTCTGTGTGGGTTGCTATGAAAGTCACTGTAAACCAATGAAGATATTTACAAAAGCTCCCATCATTGAAACACATAAATAAATTTAATTTTTGTCTGAAATCACATGCAGTTTAGATGCATAAATGAAATTAAGATATCCTGTTCTTGACTGGCAGGTGTGTAGGTGGATTTTCTGATTCGAGAAGTAGAAACCCCTTGTGATCACAGAGGAAGAATGTGGGAAATGATACTTAAAAGTGTATTGCCCTTAGAGAATGCTAGTATGGATAGCTGACAATTCATATGTGACATTATGGGGATGATCAAAAGTAGTCTTCTCATGCTTTGTCCAAATGTACCTTTTACAATGCACAAAGATCTGGCAGTACTTCATTAAATTTTCAAGCCTAAGAAGTGAACATATTTATATTTCTTTTACATGATCCCCAAGAGACTATTTAAAGAATAGGACTGTGTTGTTGTTCTTCACACAGTGCAAACAAATATGAAAACTACATGCTTGAAAGTGAGCACGATCTTCAAGGACTACCTAAATGAGCAGAAAAATAGGATAGATAGAAAAAAAGGGGAAAAAAGGAGGATTTGGAGACTTGGCAAAAATCTCTGCTCACTGCATAGACATTAGCAGCTGCAAATGTTCTTCTGGTATATTATTCTGGGAAATATAACAGCAGTTAGTGTTAAAGAGAGATCTGAAGGTGGTCAGGGCAGGACATATGGTTGACTGCAGCTGGACATAAAGGTGGCTGCAATGATGTGCCATAAATTGTCATCTCCTTTGTCTGAAGCAAAGATTTCACTGGTATTAACTTGCAGCTCAGAGTAAAATCTTGTGACATTAACTTTTGAATCCTCGAAAAGAAGGAAAGTACTTAGTTACCAAAGACTTTAGACAGCCCTTTTACTCAAGAGTATCTGGAAAAAGTATACTTTTCTGCTGGAGGATTTCCCCTTGGCATCTTGACCACTTTTGTCTCAGCCTGGTATGACTGAATATTTCCTATGCCACAGTTCCAATTGATTTATCCTACTTTAACTGAATTTAACTGTGCCTCCTTGTTGCTATGAGATTGAAACCATTCACTAAGTTGGTGCCAACAGACTAAATTTCTACTTTGCAATCAAGAAAGCACGGTAAATAATTTGGAGCATTTAATTTTGTTTAATTTTTCTTTTTAATCAGAGTTACACACAGCTACCCTGGTAGAATATGATCTGTGCTTCCTATCTATCATCAAACCAGTGTTGGGTCTAAAAGGAAAACAGCAGTGATCTGCTACTGTAATGGAAGAAAGGTGCCAAGACAGGAGCACCAATGTAATTCTGCAGTCTGAAACTTAATTTTGGGCCAGTCTTACGAGAAATGTGTCAATGTGTTCAGAGGCAGGTGCTCTGATTTAGGTTGATTCAATCTGCAGTGAAGTACTTTGCTTTTTCTAAGTAGAAAACCTGAAGTGTTTTGGTAAAGCTGAAAATTTCTTTCAGGAAACATTCCTCTGAATATTCTGTTTTATATCAGAAAAGCATTTAGATGAAAAATTATCAGACAACTCTGCCATAATTCTTGCTAGATTTAGGTTTATTTGTATTTTATTTCTTAAGTAAATACCCAGGTCTTGGTAGATCTTGTCTTTTTATAACCTTTAAAGCTACAGTTTTAACAGTGAAAGTTAGAAGCTAAACAAAGATCAAGTATCTGTTCAGCACACTGAGTTTCATATCCATTATTTGTGGAAACTAATATATTCCCAGAATTTCATCTGTCCTGTCTCAGCTGTTGATAAGCTTCTGAAAAGACTTTTATCTGGGGCCCTATCTTTCTGCCATTCTTAGGCTATAACAAACAGGTTGATCTTGAGAGCAAAGCTAGTGATAACATACTTAGCCTACCCCTTGCTTTGCCTCCAGGAGGCACTTTACAGACCATTGCAAACTCACTCATAATCTATAAAACGCAGGTATCTATCACTTTTACTACGTAGTGCTTGTACCAACAGGGGAGGATAACATGGATAAGTTGCATTTTTGGTTGTTGATGTCTCAGTATAAGCCTAGGATCATAATAGCAGTTACAGGAGCTCTGTGGGGTAAAGCGTTCACACATACACAGACTCGTGAGACCTTATTAAGCTTAGTAGTTCAGAAATGCTATGAACAGTTCTCCAGAAAATTAGAAGCAGTCATTATGCACAGATGAACAGACATGTATCTCAGTTAACTCAGTCAATACCATGACTATGAGCAAGTATTTATTTTTTCCCTTAGCCGTTTTGTGTGCTGCATTCCCAGTGGTGGAATGCCCTGTTGCATTCATCACAGCCTGCAGTGGTTTGAACTCAGTGTTTGCTCCATGGCTTGTAGGAGTATCATCTCCTCAGTGCCAAGATGAAGCAGGCATATTCTCTCATCTTTAAAGGGAGGTGTGTCAATTCAGGTCCAGACAATTATGCCTGAAGAGCTGCCAGTGTAAGACAAATGATGGCACCCAAAAGCATCCAAGTGGTGGTACTCTAGGAATTGAATGGGGACTTTACTATTTCAAAATACTCAGGGAAAGCTTAGATCTTTTATTTTGGACAAGAATGAACACATTTGATATTTTATTATATTCAAATCCTAGGGCCTATTTTCCTAAGAATGGTTTTACATTGTGATGATTTTATAGACTGACTGGAGAAGTGATTTCCCATTTTATAGCTTCTATTTGTCTTCTCAATCATACATTTTGCAAATTAAAATAAGAGGAGACTGATATTTGTGCAGACAGTGAATATTACTAGATCCTTCTTTATACACATAGATTAGTGACAAATCTTAAAAGCCCAGTCAACTCCACCAGCTTTCTAAATTCTCCTCCTAATAGCTTATGATAAATACTTCTGAAAAATTATGAACTTTTATGTACTTCTTTAGATGATCATGTGAGTGTTTCAGATTTTGGAGATCTTAGAGTCAAATACTAAAAAGGGTCTATAAAATTGCATTTATGAAACAAGTAAAGCATGTAAGTGAGTTCTTTGTGGGATAAAGTCATTGCAGCTTTGACATATGGGAAGTGAGATTTCTAGTAAGTGCTGCTTGGAGTGATGATCCTATTAGCAAGTCCGTAGCTTTATAGCAAGAAAGTTGCACAGTATGAAAAGTCACACTTCACAAAATCAGACAGTTTGCACTTGTTTGTTTTTAATCGCTTTTGGGAAGAGTCTGCAATCTCTGCATTAACCATATAAAGTGGAGAATGTTGGAGTAATGCTTGAATAGAAATCTCTCACGATTTTCCAAGGTGCATCTTTTCTCTCTGGAAGTAATAAATGTGTGCCCTGGCACTGCACTCCAACAGAGATTTCTACTCGGTGTGACTGTTTTCTGATAAAACAGGACTTTTTTTTTTTACAAAATAAATTTTAACTGAAAATGCTGTTGAAATTTACTAATGACATAAGTATCCAAAACTAAATCCTGGACATATTTGTTGCTTAGTTGCTTAATTATAAAGTCAGTTAACCTGACTTTATAATTAGATACACTGGGATATTCTAGTGGAATAATTTAAGGTCAATGGAATTATATAACTTTATACCAAAGAGGGTCTGGCTCACTATTTTTCTTCTTGCCCTAGGAACTCACCAGGGAGACTATTAATAGAGTGGCAAGGCAAAGGAAATGGACAGCGAGGAAATTTGATAAATCTTTTAAAAAAAAATAATCCAATCAAGACTACAGACAGTGTCAGGAATTAAATTCTAGGCACTGAGCTGCTGTGTATGGTCACCATAAGACAAATGTCTTAATTTTTTACAGTAGCATTTTCTGTATTCAGCTTTTCCATTTGTTTCTGGTAGGGGTATATTATGCACACGGCGCATCACTGAAATAAATGTTTTCACATTATTTTCATTCTTTTGTTCTTCCATTTCCTGTATCCTATCTTAGAGCCTAATCATTTTGTGGCCAGGAAGCTCATTTTGTCCTATACTTATTTGGTATAGGTGGACATGGAATCAAACAGGACAGAAAAACAAATGAAACCATAGCAATGTTAATTCATGCTCAGGGTAGACCATATTTCACCAGGCTTGAAGACCATGATGCCACCATGGTTGTTCAGGACCTATTCCTTGAGCAGGACAGATGCAAACGAGACATGGTCATTTCCCTCCCTATATATGGTTGTCTCACTCTGATGTGGCTCTGATCACACCCAAATGTGCATGCACACATGGACACTGGATTTGTGGAAACAATGAAACATGATTCCAGTTATCTAGTGCTTGATTAGAAATAGGTCTAAGATACATTAGCGTTCTCCAAGCCCGTAACAGTTCATGGGGAAGCACAGTGGCACTCCCAATTTGTTTTTCATCTGCTCACAAATATCAGCAAACCTGGTACAGGAGGATGCACTGATGCTTCGTGGGCATAAAGAGAGATGGTTGCTGTCTCTTTCTTTCTGATGAGCAAGTCCAACTCTAAACATAATAAAATCTAGCAAATACCCTTTCTGTGTCCATTTCAGTACAACATTTGCATGAGTTGAGTTAATTTAATTGTATTTACAATGTGATTAATTTCCAATCTAAATACAATCTCAAAAGAGAAAATGTCATATGGCATTCACTTGCATGTGTTTTATATTTGCAGTATTTGATATCAGATTTAAATCTGTTGTACTGCATCTCCTACCAATGTTATGGACACAGTAAAAAAGCTTTGAGGATGACTTCTTTGTCTGTGCCAGATACAGTTTTTATGCATTGTGATCTAGCAATGGGCATGATGTTAATGACTACATACTTTCCATTCAGCAAGCAGTATGGTTTGATCCAGCCTGATTTATAAAACGACAACACAACAACACTAGTTAGGGCATTGTATTCTACTTGCCAGATGGTTAACTCCCATGGGTTAATGAGTATACCCAAATTCTAGATGATTTAAGATGTCCTGCAGATATTTCCTTAGGTATGAGGATTGCTGTCTGTTAATTTACATGTGTACTGTATTTTTCCCCCTCTCTACTGGTCTCATGAGATTTCTGATTTTTTTTGTCCATAAAATGCTAATAAGCCATATTTAACACCTCCCCTTTTGCTTCTCTGACCATCAAAACAGTGTTTTCAGATTTCAAACACCTCAGACTAAATTGCTTCCTCACAAAAAGCCAGGAACTGGAAATTTATATCTGTATACACATACACTTCACACTCACATGTGAATACACACATGTATACGGATACCCATATACACCCACACTCCCTCTCCTTTTTAGCTCATGTATGCTATTTCCAAAAGACCTTTCTGCAGGCATTTCTCAAGATCTCAACACTAGAAAATGTTTGAGCATACTAACAATTTTTTAGCAAACACTAAGAATCTATGTTATTCATTAGTTTGAAATAAATATGGATCCTTTTTATGCCAAAGCAAGAAATCTATATTTGTGTCACAGAGGAATGTTATTGTTCTTGACAGCTAAAACCAGTGAAAAGGATATCCTATTAATCACATTTTCTTGAGATCTTTCTACAGTGGCATTTTGTTACCCCTGACTGTGTCTAACTGGCATGTGTTCACCTTGAAAAAGAGGATTTTTAGGAACAACATGAAAAGCATTCATCTAGAGAGAAAAGACACATTTCAAGCACAGCTGTTTTATACTTACTTGCACATGAAAAAAAGAAAGATGAGTGGAAATTGCAGGGCAGTATGTCAGAAGTTCGATGATAAATGAAATAGAGAGAGGGCAAGTTGCTATTTCAAGATAGCTGGCTATCAGCCTTTTCCTGGTGTCTAGCCCCTCTCTCTCTATTATCAGATCACCTTATACCCCCTCATGTACATTCAAAAAAGTTAACTACATCACTAGGGAAAATGATGTGCTGAAAAAGTTGAGTAGGGGCTGCTGGCAACAGAAAAGAGAAAGCAGGAATGAGGAACAGTTCTGTATAGAAACATGGGTGCTGATACTGTGAAATAGCTCACGGTCACGTTCCTCCTGGCAAGGGTTTTGTGAAAGACACTCTAATGGGAAGTTCTTTTCTGATTCTCTTTTATCTATTTAAAAGGGACACATGTTCCCTTTTACCTATATATATGTTTAATCTTAATTTTAAAAATCCTATTAAACTCTTCACATAAACAATAACCTGAGGCAGTAAGTTTCACAAGGTCAGCACATATTGCATAAATCATATCTTTTTGTTTTAGATTTAAAGTTTTATCCCTACAACTTTTAAAGCTCTCTCGTCATTCCTGATAAGATGGGATTTTACTTTTCAATTCACTCTCCAAAGCATTTCAGGTGTCTTTTGTAACCCACTCGTTTTCTGTGCCAGCTCATAACCCTTTTTGTATCTTTCTACTCAGAACTGAGAACTTGCACAGTGCTCTTCAAGCTCAAGCTCCTGGTGCACGGCTGCAGTTCTTCAGCAGCAGGTTTGTGCATGTTACTGTTGTTTCTAGCACTTGCAGCAGCAACAACAAGCTGTGCTTTTATTTACAGAATCCTCTTCAGCATCCTAGAGATAATCACAGTCCATCTCTCTGTTCCTTTTATTTCTTCTTCTAGTTAGGATGGCAAGAATTCAAAATAGCACTACATCTGTTGTTCATTTTGTAGCATTCTATGTACATTTAATTTTTTCCTCCCTGTTTTTTTTTCTACTGTACCCAAGTTGAAGATGCATCTAAATATTTGGATATTTTTTCCCTCTGAGTCAGTACAGTTAATTTCTAAACCAGCAATATGTGTGAATAATGCAGATGATTTCTTCCTATATGCCTCACTCAATAAGGCTTCATTTTCTCACAGTAAAGCAAAGATACTTAGAAATACCATTCAACATACCATTTCAATGTACATAAGTCAAATGTACGGTGTCAGTAGAACAAGCAAAATGAGCTGAATCTCATTGGTATGTTGATGTACTACTATCTCATATAGCAGAGTCATCTCGAAGCAAGTTTGATCTCGTTGATGAGCTGACTGCTCAATGAAAGTTTTGAAACTCTGGCCATCAAATCTCATGGTAATGTACTTGGTTTTCAAGCTGAGAAAACGTGACAGGGTCCCACCGAGTGTTTTGCCCTGCCTTGCTGGGAGGAGACAGGATCTGAGAGCATAAGTTGCTTCCCATCTGCCTCCTGAAGCACATCACTAAGCCGAGCTGATGCCAAGAATTGTTGTAGCAAGAGATGTGTCCACACAGAGAGATGTGGCCTGGGTTGCCTATGCCAAGTTAGAAGTGGAATGCTTGCATGCACTGAGTACTGAGTCATCCATGGTGCCTCTGTGCATTGGTGCTAGTCTGGGACAAGAATTTGCAGGTCACCTTTTGTATGGCTCCCACTCCAAGTTAATAAATCCTGCCTGCCTCTTGGACTGTGATCTCCTTATTTCTAGACCTGGGTTAAATGGTTAGAATTGATAACGTGAAGATTTACTTGGTGAGAGACTTCTTTATCTAAATGTTACTGTGAAGACATAGTCAATGTCTTCACAGCTTCAGCCCTTCTGAGGCTGGAGATCAACCTCAGATAACCTCACAGATCTCAGACAGTGCTGAGTCATGTAAACACCATTCAACTCCCAAGTTCAGCCAGTTCATGTTTCCCAGTTCCCTTGATTCACTGTTTCTGTCAATAAGAGCACAGCCCTCCATCTTCAAAGTGCATGGAACTGAACAGTTTGACCTACATGTACCTGTCTGGAAACCTCAGTTGCTTCCCATTGTGGCCAGGCCTGATGGTATGGACCGAGGCTGTAGTCTCCTTGATCATCCATGCAGTTATGAAACAATATCATATAAAAAATAAAGTACTATATGGACACTAAAATTTCTACAGAGAATATGAAGTGAGAAAACACACTAGTTCTACAAGTACTTTGTTTAGAACACTCTGTTTTGTACCTCAGCTTTTAAAATATGCACAAATGCTGCTGGTCTAATCCCAGGGAAGAAACTCTCACATATTTATGGTGGAAGGTAGCAATGGCTGCTGTACCACATCCTTACTGGCCACAATTAGGCTGAAAGTTATTAATTCCAGATAAGGAACAGTCTGACTGTTTTTTTGATGACAGAAGAACTGGAAATAGGAGATGCTAAAGCCTGCTCAAGGCCAAAGAGGATGACAGGTCTACTGCTTAATTCACTGACTGCTGGTGACCAGGATACAAAAGCTAATAGCTAATTTTCTACACATAGCTAATTTTCTGCTCATGGTGGAAGGTTTGGAGCTTAATCTCATAACATAAAAAAATATTTTAAAAATTCTGGCAAGCATTTCAGCACAATAGCACATAATTCTGTCCTTGTCTATAATATCCAAAGATTATGTAGTTAAGAAATCTATAGTGTGACACGCAAGGAAGAAAACAGCAAACACGAAAAATATAGACTAAGTCAGCCAATATATGAGAAGAGCTATGGGCTCAATGCCCATCCATGGAAATCTAATCAGCATGGACTGAATATGACTCTACCACCCAAACAGAGCATTGTAGGATGCCAGCTGCATCTGCTTCCCCCCTCTAGTTATTCCTATTTTTGAACACAAACCAAGCTCTTAGGGAGGAACTTTTAATAGCATACACAAATAAGCAGTACTGTGAGAGTCTTTTAAACCTTTAAATTGCCATTAGCTAATCAGAATCATTGTTTGGTGACCATTATCTTTTATTAAATGACCACTGAATCAGAATGTTCGTACTGATTTTCAGTCTCAATGCAGAATAGTTGCCATGACTCAATAGCATCCATTAGCAGCACTGGGACCACTGAAATAACTGTTACTAGGAGGAAATTCAATGCTTAAGAAGGTGAGTAAATTTCTCCTTGTGGATGGCTGTTTCTAGTGAGGCATATTTCAGAACAGCTTTCCTAACAAGCTTTAGTCACAAAGGAAGGACCCTCCTCTTCTACTTTTGCAATGTCTCATGTCTGCCTTTTGAGAGAGAGTAGAGGATGAGTGGCATCAAAGGTGTATGTAGAAGGGCAGAACTGCATGGATGCTGCCAGATGTATGGAGAGTTATGATAGTTCCCACTCTGAAGTGTGGCAAGAGACTTCCTGGCACAGGAATACCCTAAGGAATAAAATACTTTTAGAAAGGTTGAGCCAGGATGTATTAAATCTGCTATGTGATGTGAAAATACTTTTCAACTTCCATAATTAAAAATGCAATAACAACAAACATTCTGGAGTTCTTGCAGTGATACCAGAGGGAGATTTTTGTAAATTACAATCATCGCTATGGAGTGAATCTTTATCTAAGTGTAAATCACATCCTATATATACATATGTATACTCCACCAGAGAAGTCTCTTCTTGCTCAGCATGATGATAAAGGCAAAATAATGAATAGCCAGGTACCAACGAGTTAATTCTCCCAAAGGAAACAGTAGCACATAGTTAAATACTACATCACAAATTACCATTTTTATGTCACCACCTCACCATGACTTTAACACTAACCCATCTCCATCTTCACACTCTCATTAGGATATAATGCATATTCATGGTCCTGATTATATAGCCACTTTCTTGACTTGTTTTAATTGTGCATAAAGACATTGTGACAGGAGACCTGACCTTTTCAAGATCATTTTCTCTCCATTACTTCTCACAAAGCTATTAACTTGTCGCCTTCTGTAAGATTGCAATAATTTATTTCCCATTAATAAAAAATTCCTGGTGCCATGCAAATTAAAATTTATTCAGCAAATAGAATTCTTTGGATTATTTTCTAATGGCTTTATATACTTCCAGCTTAGGAAGAAAAATAATATTAATGGATACAGGCTGAGTGGATAATTGCATACATTGGAGAAAAACGAATATACAACTGGTGCTGTGGTTTATAGCACACCCATTACCCAGAAGAGTTTCTTTACTTCCTTTTTCAAGAAATATATTAAATAATTTATTTCAGGGTATATCATTATAATCTTAAAATTATTACCATTGTATAAAGGGCTTGGGAACTTGATGCACAAACAACAAATGTTGGTATTAGAAAACCCACACTAAGTAAAAATACTTTTAAGTGTAAACGAAACTAAGGGAATTAGTAACTCTGTCAAAGTTACTCAGTATTGCACTAGCATTATAGAAGGATTACATGTGAAGTGATAAACATACTTTCTATTTCACTGGATTTTTCCAATAAGAATGAATTATGCTGAAATTGTATAATATGTTTATGGCTGAAAGGCTGGGGTTTTCTGAGAACTTTTCAGTTCTGAATACTTGAAAAAATATTGATATAGTAGGAAAACCAGAGCATCATAATTCAGCAGTATTTATCTCTTTTTTTACAATTTAAAGTATGACATGACCTTAGACTTGTTTACATAGATTCCTGTTGGAAAAAAATTGCTCACGTGCATTTTAAGCCATGTATTAGTGATATATAGCAACTACTGCACAGACAGATATTTCAGTGTTCAGAAGTTGGCACAAAATCTGCAAACCATGTAATAATAGCCATTTCAAATCCCTGGCCATGTAAATGGGAATGATGATGATAAAACTCAGTGATATGTTGTTGGAATGTTTCAAGGCTGTAGAAAATTAAGCCATTAAACTTACTACTTCAAAGTCACAGAAATGTGAGCTGAAAGAGGAACTCTTGACTACCTGCTCCCTCTTCCAGACAACTTAAAGCTATTTCCACCCCTCCCTAGTGCCACTGTAAGTAAGCACTTGCTTCAAAATCTTTCAAAAAAAGACAAATAATGTTGTACATCGAGCTTGACCATGTGTAGGAAAGTAAGCTGTTGTTTAATTCATTAGCAAGGTGGACTTTGATGGAGAATTATGGAGAAAAGATACACAGAAAGATAGGCAAGGAGAAGGAATGGTTAGGGAGGGAAGCTGGCTGCAGTACAAACCACTGCAAGTCTGAGCGCTGGGAGAGAGAGAACTAGATGTTAGAAAAGAAACTTTGCCCAGAAGTATGCGTTGCTATCAGAGTACATATGTGCAAGTCCTCTCTGTCCTGGACCAAAGTCATGTTGGGAATAAATCCAGCTACTGCAATGCTAGAGATGTACTGTGGTCTATGACTGTGAATGTCTCCTGGCAAAATTAAATATTTGAGATTGCAGCAAAGGGCAGGATGGGATGGGATTCCTGACTCAGCAATAGGTCCTACTCCCAGCTCTCTTATGCTGGTGTAGAAGGAATTTTTTGCATGAATCCCCAAAGTTTTCACCAAAAGTTGCTGTAGAAAAGAAAGTCGGTAAAGGAAAAATCAACATATGAATAGGCTGTACTGGACAGAGTCCTGGAAAGTCACCCTTTTGGTTGGTCTCAAAGTTCTGCTCATAGTTTTGGCTCATTCGACTGTTTGAGTAGCATGAGGGTATACTGCAGAGCTGGATAAATGTCTTGGAGACTGGCAGAATTGAGTGCAGTCATGTGAGAGCTGAGATTCCTGTGCCTTTAAATTGAACTGGTCTTGAACATGAAACTATATACCAGCATATATACTATATACCAGGTTTGTAGCTCAGTTGGGAGAGCATCGGACTCCTAATATGAGGGTCAGTCATTCAAGTCCCTGTCCAGGTATGAGGTTTGTCAGAGTTGGTTGGGCTGATGGTGATCTGAAAGGTCCCTTCCAACCTAGATGATAATGAAATTATTAAGGAAGTAGAAAAAAAGGCAAACCCAACCATCTCTATGCAGTAGCAACTTGTGACTGGACAATATCTTTAAGAACTCAAAGAAAAATATAATGAATGATTTTGTGACCTTTAAATATATAAATAGCTTCCTCAGTAAAGAAGTCTTCTGGCATGTTTTCTGGCATGACATTAACCAAAATTAATAAAGTTTTGTCAAGTCTGATTTCTTAGTAGATGATGAATGAAATTCAAAGAGTAAAATTATAAATACAGAACAAAGGTTGGAAAAAATCAGGTAGATGTATAAGATATTGACTGCCTTGGTGATCTCAAAATCAGGGACAGCAGCTGGATTTCTGACCTATGATAACGAAAAAATCTCACAGGAATTAACATCTGCAGGGTAAATTACATTATTTTGTTACTTCAGTAGATTTGAGAATCCTGTGCTATTTTTTAAAATCTTGATGATTTAATGTTTCAGTGTGGATTCTGATTGGCACTAAAATGATTTTTTATTTTGGACTCAGATCTGCAATATCACAGTAAAGAACAAGTTACCAACTATGCAATACTCCCAGTCCTTTAAATATGTAAATCTTGTCATCATGTAAACCTCCTTTAAGTGCTACCTTAAAAAATAAAATCAACTTGCAACTTATTCCAAAAATTCAGTATAAGTGATTTATCTCAACAGAAGAAAAATTAAAGAAAGTTTGCTGATTTTCCACCAGTTCGCATTGTACTCATTCAAATCCCATCCTCTCTTTTCCTGTCTTAACGTAACTAGATGAGCTTGTTACCCCAAACTCATGGTTTATCCCAGAGGGTAGGAGTTCTGATACACTTTAAATTCACAGTCAGAACTCGTTTAGACATTTTATGCTCTTGCAAATCTCCTAAGGAACCCTTTATAGTGTAACATGAATGACTGACAGTAATAGAAAAAACAGTCAATTCTATTGCAGCTACTCCTTTACTCACACAAATTACTTTTAGAAGTTCAGAGTGGCCACTGCTGATCCCTGAATATGTACCAGCAGTAATCACACTGATGTGCATAAGCACTGCAGGAAATTAATTTCACTTTGTGTTTCATTGGATTGATGTCTCATTGCTATTAATAGGGTGCGAGTACCTTGTATTTCAGAAGGTGAGAAACAATGGTTTAAATGTGTAAGTTGGTACAAGCTGAATAACAAGGCAAGGTCATTTCTAGTGAAAAAGTTATTGCAACCTTCTCTGCTCATAGATCTTTGCTAATAAAAAACACATTTTTACAGATACTCAAGATATCTGTAAAGGTTTTAGATTTCCTTGTGCAATCACTTGCATGTAGCTACAACACTCACCATGAAATAGATACAATTTGAGTGGAAGTTTGAATAACTCAGCTGCCAATTCTGACCACATTTGTATTTGAAAAATTACAAATTTAGGACTCAGCAAGAAAGATCTGGCCACAAAATATTACTTTCCCTCACGAAAAAGATGAGTAAACATAAACATTTTTTTTTTAGTTTTCACAGAAACTTTGAGTGGTTGTCAAACAAGACCTGAATCAAATATTGAAATCTTTATTTCAGTGAAAATAAACCCTCAAAGTGTTTACCCAGAGGAGTTTTTCCATTTCACTTATGTAGGAAACAGCCATTTTTTCAAAAGCAGTTGTTAGAAGGCTTTAGATCAGATTATCACAACTAATGACCCATGCTGTCCTCTCTCTGAGTATCAACATTTAAAGTAGCAAAACACATTGAATCAAGTTTGAATTTGGGGCAACTTTGCTGCAATGTTGAGATAAACAGAGATACTCTGGTGACTGTGTCTGGTTTGCCTACCACCAGCCCAACAGTTCAATTTTCCAAGGATCAATGACATGCTATATTTATTACAGGAGTCCAGCTCTTAATAAATCATTGCATCAGTTGTGTTTCCCCACAGTGATGCTCACTCACCATTAAAGTGAGCTCCACAATGTTGCAAAGAAAATCTTTATCTCATGGCCTAGTTAAATGACTGAAGCAAACATGAGGTGTACCAAATTCACAACGTAAATATGGGGCTCTTGCTCCCCTTTACTTGTGCAGATGGATATATTTTGCATGCCTCCCACACATCTCCATCCAAATGCACAATATGGATGTTTTTATCTTTCACAACAGGAACCTTCTGTTCACAGATATGTCAACATTCCTGAGAATGTTTCTGAATTTTTCAGGATTGGGGGCCCTACCTGAATACCAGATAGCTGTTCCTCTGAGAGTACTAAAATATAAAGAGGAAATCCACCCTTCCAAAATAGTCCTCGTATGGTTATCAAATTTAAGAACCTAAGAAGTATTGCTGTCCTTATTAACATGAGCATTTACTTTGACTGAGCCAAGATTTAATCAAATCTTGGTTTTATAGCAGATCATTCATGTGCATGTTTTATGTCTATATACATAGTTAGATATGGTATCTTACATGTAAAGCTGACCTTATTTTCTCATTTGGTAAGAAGCTGAAGTTTGTATCTGCAAATGATCATATGCCACATTTATTAAGTTGCTTCTGTTCATTTTTTCAGAAAAATACAAGCATATACTTCTTTATTTTCAAACACGTCATGAGGAGGAGGATACACGTAGCTGTACGTCTGATGCAGACATCTTTCACAATGTTCTAGTGCTGCCATATCAAAGGTCTGTCATTAAAAGCAAGCATACTATCAAGTGGGAAAGCAGACTTATATTGCAATTATTTTCCTATTAGCTGCTGCCCATTGCTCCTGACAGGTATAAATTAGATCTCGCTAGGTTGCCTACAGATTAATGAGTTCCAAAATTGGCATTTAATTGTTTGGGAGTAAGAGGCAGAAAAAGAAGGTATCTGCAAAAAAATCTTTATCCACCTGTGATTAGAAGACATTCTCCTTTCTTTCTGCTTTTCCTTTCTCCCTTGGCATTGCTTGTGTGATAACTGACACTTCTATCAGAGGATTCCTTTCGATGCAGCAGAAACTTGCAGCTGAGGCAAGGCCAGAATTAATAATCTGCGTGAGCAAACACACAGCTGCTGTTTGTGGAGAGAGATTCTATTAACGAACAGTGAATTCTCATAATTAGCTGAGCGGTTTCTGCAGCTGCCTGCCTGACCCCAGACTACACAAATTGTGGGTGGTGTTCGGCCTCTAAATCAATCTTACCTAATTACTATAAGCATGTTCCTCCAGTCCTAATGACTGGGGGGGGGGGGGGGGAGAAAGAGGGGGAA
>VZTY01009335.1:245703-409269 GCA_013400935.1 Turnix velox | reverse complement strand
TTCTTTCTTTCTTCCTTTCTTTCCTCTATTCTATGTCCTCATTTTACCATACTTTATCGAATTTGGTTTGACTGGGGAACAAGGAGGAATTGTTTATAGAGGAGATATGTGTTGACATCTACTTCTTATTCAGAGGTTTCAGACACATCTTTAGCCGTAGAGGATTTTTGCAAGTGTTTGGGATTAGTTAGTTTCCTCTGCACTGGACCAAGTGTGAAGTACCAGCCTTTGGCAGGTGAAATATGTACAACCTGCTTCTCAGTAGGATAACCCCAAACAGTGGAAAGGGAAATACAAGAGAGACAGGTTCTGTTCATACAGAGTACAAAACAGAGGTGCCAGATAAGCAATTCTGTAATTACTAGAGTTTGGGGTGAACACACAAGTTGATGCACACAGATTAACTGAGATCATTCAAAGGTCTATTCCAGCTCTAAGGAATCAAACAGTATTTGCTGTTCTCACTTAGATGTACAAGTCTATGATGTGAGTCATCCCACTTGCGTTACAGGCATTGTCCAAGACAGATGAGAACAACTTCTGAAACCTGGTGAGTTCAGGAGAGATATGGGACCACAAAGTACTTCTATGGGAGGTATCAGTGACACCCATGTGTCCATCTGATCACCTGCATGCAGAGCACATGAAGTCAAAGCATAAAAGTGTATAGAAAGGGCAGTAGTAGAGTGAGTAGAAATAGATAGCTTTCTCTATGAGCAAAACCGGGTTCCTTCTACTTTCTTATAATCTAGCAAACAAAAATGCCAGGGTAACAGGATTACTTTCTGCATTCTTAGTGGAGGGAGAAGAACAACAAGACGCAGAAAAGAATTATTTCAATTGTAGGAAACTGTTGAAATTTAGAAAGAGTGCTCATGAATAAGTATGTTTGTAAATTAGGAGTAGATTAGAGGATAGAAATAAGGCAAAGGAGCAAGTATTTAGAATAAAGAACAGTAAGAATGAAATCTTAGCTTCCTTTCAGGTGGACATAGATATAGGGGCACCACTTACTTGCCTGTCTAAAAGGGAATGGATTTCATATTCTTAGAGATATCTTTCAATCTGTCCTCATGAATGAATGCAGATTTGGGGGGTGTGTTCGTTTTCCTTAATCTTGCAGTAAAATTCTTTATTAATAACTACTTCTGAATTATGAGCAAGTTAGCCCGAGGTCGCAGACTTCATTCATAATTTTTGTACTTAATTTGTCAGCATTCGTCTGAAACAGGCTTCATCTCAGGGTGGAAAACTTTTAGCAGATTACCCAAGGTTACCAGTTTAGAAGAATGAGTTGCTGTGAAAATTGGTGAACTGTGTAGAGAAACACATTGCACGTGAAAGCCATTAGGATTGTTCACTTGTGCTTTTTTTTTTTCTTCTTGCTACTGTTTGGTTTTCAGATTTTCTGTTCCTTAAAAAGTGGAAAAGTAAGCAGATGGTGGATTTCCTGAGAGCCAGCACTTCTCCACTGATGAAGTGCTGTCATTCTTAGTGAGAAAATCACCACCAGCCTTCACCTTTTAAAAGAAATAATTTTCAGGTAGAAGCACATTTGAAAAAATTTCAATCAAAGCACTAAACCAGAAACAGCTGTTCAGATATGAGTCAGGAATATTTAACTGCTTTGGCAATAAATACACACGGGTATTTTTAACAGGCACTGGATACCACTCCACTCCTGTCCCTTTTTGATTCTGCCTGTTTATGACAAGGGGTTAAATAAAAAGCTCAGCTGCAGACCTGCTAAATGCCTGATTTAAAGAACAGGTAAAAATATCAGCTTAGCAGAAGAAATTACTTAGCTTTTCATTAGGATCTGATGTCAAATGTTGATACTTGAGGTATAAAGGCAAAAGAGATTTCCTGGAAATATCTTGTGTTGAACATTAATGGAAAGAAGAAAAGCAAGCTGTTCCTCTTTCTTCTTCTTCTTTCCTCTTTTGATTTGTCAAAAGTTTTTAATTAATACACTTTAGAAATACAAGAAAAAATTCTGGAGGACAAAGGGTTAGAGACCTCCCTTTGGAAACCAAATCTGCTCTGGAAAAAAATTGAGAGTCATAAAAACTGAAACTAATTTCCAGATGGAATAAATTGGTTCCAGGGTTTCTTGAAATTTTGGCCAATATACTACACAGCTGAAGCTGAACTTACTAATTTTACCAAGGGAAAACATCTCAACGGGGACACAGTTCCCTTGAGACTCTGTGTGCTGCTTGTGTTGTTCTGTTTGGCACCAGCTATCCATGTCTCCCTGTCTCCAAAGGCAGAGCTTATGTCTCATCAGGATCAGCACTAGCAACCCTCTTGAGTTTACAGTCTGATGAGTCTCAGCTCCTGCATCACTTCAGAATCACCTAAACAGTCCCTGAACTCTGTGAGCCTCCAAACCTGAGCAGCCAGGCAAATTTTATCTGATTGGAACAGGGTGGGCCTGGTTTATTTATTGTTTAATTAAGTGCAATATCCTTGACAAGGTGTCTTATTGACTTTGCAGCAAATTAAAGACCTTATTATGCGACAAACACTGTCATCACTCAAGCAAAACTTCGTTCAGAGTGGAATTTTGCCAGAGAAAGGGCCGCAGTATTTGAATGCACTGTCTCTTGCCTCTCTACCGAATTTGCCAAAAGTAACTATCCTTTTGATACAGATGCATGTCTGGAATTAAAAATCCCTTATTTTTCTCAAGGCCAGGTGGCAAGATGTGATAGTGTATGTCTGCATCTCTCTTTGAATCATGATAGAATAGAATAGAATAAAATAGAATGATACATAAAGTGAAAGGTTCTGGTATCCAGTCAGTGGAGAATACTTATTTTTAAGAGAGAAAGCCCTTGTTAAAGTGCATCAATATTCCATGACATGAAATTACGTATCTTACTCCTTTCCAAGAAAAGAAGGGAAAAATGCCACCCTAAAGCTTTTAAAAACAATAAAACCTGTTTGTTTAATAAGTGTTCTTTTGCATGCTTGCCAACAGCACAAACCATATTATTCAGAACAGTCATCTGTTTTAGGGTTTCCAATGTTAAATAAAACCTCAACGAAGCACAAATTTGAGAATAGACTGAAAACACTCCTCTCACTGGCAGCTTATTCTCCAGCACACAAGGCTGGTGCTCAGGGATTTTCCTCCATGCAACCTGGAAGGCTTCTATGAACCACAACTAGCACTCAGTTTCTGCCTGTATGCATGGTCTATGATTTATCTTCCACAATGAGTTGGAAATAAAAGGCGAAACATATTAGTTCTTAGCTGAAGCATCTAACTGTATTATTCACAAATTCTGTATTCCAGGTTCTGAGGATTTCACTGCCAAAAAACCTCTCAATGTACTAGTATCACCATGGCAGACGGACCCTCCCAAACCACAGAAGGGCTCTCATACATTATTTCTTGTTGGGGTTGGTGGAGGTTTTCTGTCTACTGGGACCCTACTGCCACTGTTAGCCCTGCCTTGGGGACTTTAGCACAGAGCAGTTCCTGGGGAGAGATGTACCAGTCAGTTGTGTGGAAACACTACACGCTTACCTCCTTCTGCTTCTCCTTTGCCATCCTCCTTGCATGTCAAGAGAAACACTGAATAAGAGAGATTTTGCCTCTGACAGTGGCTGACAATACAGATCAATAGTTGTTGCTTAGAAAAATAAACAAATGAAGTTATCAGAACTTTCCTGCAACTACACCATTTCCTCAGACCAGCGCCTATAGAATAAGATCCAGTCTGCAGAACAAAACAATAAGGGAGGTTTGATTCTTTGTGTCCTTAGAGGACCAAGTATCAAGCTACCTTGAGATTAGTGGTAAAAGGAGTGAGTTTTATTCACCAACAAAAGCCATTATTTTCCAAACAGAAAAGCACATGTTAGGGCAGCACACATCATTAGGAAGCATGCAGTTTGTTTATCCTATTGGATATAGAATTGTTTCCAGTTTAATGGGCTTATTACCCACAATATATATTTTTTTATTCTCTTCCATCAACGAAATAACAGACTGACTTTTTTTTCCAGTGGAGAGGGCAAAGGTGGTGTAATGATCCACAATTTTCCCTCAAACATGCTATCCATATTTTATTAACCAAGTAAATTATTAAAACATGTTCACTTACACACATGCCTCCTCTTATACACATGCCACACATTCCTGGCAGTGCAGCCTACCTAGATGTAATGAGATGCTCTTCCCTGGATCTTTTTGCCCAATCAGACTGTAATTAAGCCTATGAAGATGCAGGTAAATGTGCAAGATGCCTGTTTAATTAAAAACGAAAATGAGGGTTTAAGTATCAATTTGTGTTCTATTCAATTACCCGCAAGATTCGTAAAGCAACTTTACCTTTCAGTACCTTTTAATTTAAAAAAACAAAAAAAGAAATCCACAAAACTACAAAACTGAACCTAATCCACCCTAAATACATACTTCCATATGGCATGGTTGCTTCTTCATGCAGGAGAAAATCCCATGAAAAACAAAATGATTGCATAAATTCATGGAGGCAAAAAAAAAAAACCCAATAACAAAACACAGTGCTGTCAGAACACAGCAGACTGAGTCAATGTATAGCTTGCATATGGAAACAATGACATGATTGTTTACTCACTGCTTTAATGATATTCACTTTCTCCTAATGGCAATGTTGAAAATGTGAATGCCAGATGTTGAGCCTACAGCTCAGAAGCAATGAATACTGGAAGGTCTATAGAATGGAATTTATCCTGCCATCAAAATGTAGTGTAACTCTTCAGTTTATTAATGCTGTCTGTGTACATTTTTTAATTTATAAAAAAAGAAATAGTTTCACGTTTGCCATTTAAATTTCCATATTTTATAACAGTTCAGCAACAAATTTACATATTTCCTGGAATCTGCAGATATAAAAGCGGTAAAACACTCCAGGCATTATTAGATAGTAGATTATAACCCATTACTATTGTTTCAATTAGCAATGTAAAAGTGACCTGCAGTGTTCAGATGACCCACTAATGGATTTAAATGCTTTCAAATATTAATGCAGGTTTTCTAAAGATGAATCCCAAACCCATTATTCCTGGAATAACCGTGAGCTGAAAAGCTGGCAATGATTGTGCATTATGTGGAAAGGCTCATGGTTAATTAAATGAATACCTAGCATTACACTGTTCACTTTAGTGCTACAAAATTATTTCTCATTGATTTTTACATTCTGAGCCCGTGATTCAATTTACTTCTGCAATTTGTGTTGTTGTGTCAATAAAACAGAACTACTTGAAGATGGAAGCATTAGAGAGGGATACATACATTAAGATCCAATGAAAACTGTATTTTTCCTATTTCCACCCATCCCCCTATTGAGATAGCATTTGTAGGCATTGCTTTATTATGTATTATTAATACATTTTTTGTTTGTTTCCATCTGCTCTTTTTTCATTTTTATATCCAGGAACTGGAATGTTAGTGTTTGCTTAAGGGTGAGTAGCTAATTTTTCAGTAACAAGTTCTCCTGCTATTAAAAACAAAAGTATCATCAATGTAAGTCTGTTATTTCATGTTAAATGGACTAGAAGGGCTCAATTCATCAAAGCAATCATGCTGGAGAATCAGGGAGTTTTAAATTTGGCAAGTACATGAAGTTGAATTCTTAAGTTAATAAAATGGAGAATTCTGAGAGTGAACACAGAATCAGAATCAACCCTGCATGGTCTTTGGGAAATGCCCATTCTCTTTGGTATGCAACACTGCCTGGAAGAAAGGGGAGAAATTCTTCCCATAGAGATGCTCACCAAGGAGAACTGATGTGGGTAAACTCTGGTGGATTGTAGCACTTGATTGTTGTTCTTTGGGATAATTTTACTGTCTAAAGAGAGTCTTGTGAGCTACTTCTGCACATTTTCCATGATTTGATTGATAATTTTCTCAAGGAACTGTGGTCCTGGCCACTTGTGAGCATTGGCAGAGCACATGTATTTTACAGCATCTGTAAATATTTCAAATTAATCCCATTTATGCTTCTGCTATGTTATGCACAAGGTGAATGCAGTAGCTTTTTGCCTCACCTTTCTATTGGGACTTCGGTCTCCAGGGTCAGGAATAACTGAGAATGAGCACTGCATGTCAATGAAGGATCACGCTCCACAATGGATTTGGACAACAGCAAGATCTTATCAGAAACACACTTACAGATCTACTTCTGTTGCATTGTACCTAAATGATTCAACTTATTGATCATTATTATTTTCAAGGTAAATTTTTTATGCAAGTGTGTGAATCTCTATTTCCTGGCATCAGGGAAAATGAAGAGTAATTCCATTAGAGCCGGTGGAACTGTAATGATGTAAAATCAGTGTAGGTGAGAAGATAATCAGGCCCACACTGTTCATTGTGTGACACAGTCCTGTAATCACTTACTTGCATGAGTAATGCTGTCTTCAAGAAGTTCAACGAGTTCAATTGGATTATTTGCATGAGTAAGCACCCCCTCATGTGTGTGCACCCTATTTTCATATGTTTAATGCTTTCAAAAGGGAAACTAACTATAAAACATCATTGTGCATAAACAGAAGGTATAAAACACTGAATGAAACCCGTAAAAATGGAATGGAATTATAAATGGAAAAAAATATCCATAAAGCAAAGAGGACAAATTTGGTTTTGCTTCAGGGCACTGCTTTTCAGAAACCAGAAGGTGTGGTAGAAAATCCTATTTGAAATTAGGATCATTATAATCTCAGATAATTAAATGGCTAGGGAGCTGTTTTGTGTTCACCAACTAGGACAATGCATTTGAAACTAAAATGCACTTATGTGTAGCCTCACTTAGAGCATTAGCCATTACTTGAACCTTGACCATGAGCACTCAGTATGACAGTAACCAGTTTTACATTTAGACCCAGCTAAATGAGGATGCATGTTTGTGATATGTATTAGAGGCTTACTCTTTGTGATGTCCGAATGAGACAAAAGTTTTTCAACTGGCTGATCTGGGAAAAGGTCTGTCTCTCATTACTAAAGGTAAGCAGCCCTGTACATGATTACAGATTTCCTGCAAAATGGGGATCACTGTGTCAGGATTTCACACTATGTTAAATACTACTTACGTCCTTTTTTATTTTTAATGGATGGAAAAGTCATTTATTCATTAAAAACTGAAATAAATCTCCTAGCCACTATATTCCTGCAAGAAATTAATTTTAATTTTATTGCTCTCCATTTCCTTTTCTTTCCTGTTTAGCATAAAAACAATACAATTATTTCCCCCTTGTTATGTTGTCTATTATGATCTAAAAATCTACAATTGGGACAAACCCAGTTTCTTCAGCTTGTAGGGATTTGCTTTCTCAACCTGAACTGAGGAAAACTAGTTGCACTGTAGCAGCACATCCCTCAGATCTGAGAAAGCAGTAGTGGAGAATGCTGTTTCAGGGACTTCCATGGTACAGAGACTGCCCTCCCATCACAGGTAGCATCATAGAGGCAAAACTCTCATAAGCATTAGTGCCTGTATTCCTTAAGTGAAGGGTACTGGAGTGGATCAGCAACTTGAGACTGAATGATCTGATCACAACTGATGAAAGCACCAAAAAACAGATCTGAGGAATTATTAAGACAAAACTTAGCAATTATGTGAGCAACTCATCAAAGTCTCCCATTCCTCAGGATGCTGAAACATCTGCCTTTATGAAGGTAGATGCTCTGATACAGTTGGCACCAGCTTCTCTAGCACTAATTTTGAGTTAGAAAAAATTTCAGTCCTTTCTATTCTGTGATTTAGCCTCAACAAAGAGGAAGCTTCTGCAATGGAGGTAGAAACTGGAAAAAGAGGACTAAGACATAGGTAACCTGCTCCTCAGTCTGGTGCACTGAACATCAGGGTGACATTCTGCAGTCCTCCTTTGGCTACTCTTTCTATAGGCAAAGCCACTATCTTCTAAGCATGACTGAGACATCCTCTTTGGTGCATTCTTTACTGTTACTGTTATCAGAGAGAGACATGAAGAACAAAATTCTGCTGAAGTCCCAATCAGACTCGGTGCAACTTCATCTCAATCAAGTCTCCGGCACTGGATTTCTCAATGTTAGAAAGGTTGATCTAACTGTAAGAAGTTAGTATTAGCCATCTTTGGGTTTTTTGTTCTTTTTTTATAAGTTGACATTGTTTCTGATAATGATTCATGCAGTCCCATGTTTCCTACATGTAGTTTTTAAAAGAAAATTTTGCCAAGACAAGAAAACAGAATTTGGTCCTTTTTAGATACATACATATTGTGATTACAAGTATTTGAGATTAAATTACAAGAAGAAAAAATCAAACATCCTTTGTAAAAGCTATGTAGTCTGATTAGAAAGACAGAAACAGAAATTATTACAGTAATAAGGAATTAGAATACTAAAGAATTAGAAATTGGAGAAATATTTGTTTACCAATATAATAAGTCTAACTGTTAAAGGAAAAGTGTATAAATTAGAATTCTGTATTTGTAATAAAAATAATAAAAACAAAACTATTGTTTGGACAAAGGACAAAAGGAATTCCTACAAATTTGAGAAGCCAGTTAACAGTTACCTATACATAATTTATTATTAATTATGAGAAATGTAACTGAATTTGGAAGAAATTATGAGAAAAGGGATGGAAGCTTTTAATATATGAAGATTAAAAATTATGAAACTACATTTTATGCAAAGCTTGAAGTGAATTCAGATCCTTTGTTATGGTTCACATATTTTCAGCTTCCCACGTTTAATCATAACAGCCTCCTTGTGGTTTAATTACGATCAGAGTTCTGAAGATGATTCAACCACTTGCACTGAGAATTTGACTTGCATTGATCAGAAAAAAAAAAGAAAATCTCCAAGTCTTAATTAACCATTTCACTGAAAAACATCCCTTTCCTGAGACTCTGCCTTATGCTATGATAAGCTAAAGATGTGAAAACTGGAAATCATAACCTGGTAAAAACATATAGTATCTGCTTATCTGCTGTAAATAAGATTACAATTAAGTATGTTGGTATAATTTTAACCCCTTTACACACAAGCTTCTGCATGTGTTTTGAACAAGAATTGACCAGATTTGGGGGGGTAGTAGTGAATAAGAAAAATAAGTGTGAATTTTTCAGAAGTGCTTGTGGTAGGTATACCATGCACTGAATTAAGTGGGACAAGAGGCAGGTGGAAGCTGAATGCTTGTGAAAATCCCATTCCCTGTGTGTGAAGAAGGTTCTTGACTGCACCACCAATGGGAAGGGAAACTCATAAGGTATTTTAATTTAATTTCCCCTCAAGATTTCAGCATAAAGCAAAGCAAGTCTTTTAGGTGTGGCAAATTTCATAAAGAATTATGACGACAGATCTAGTGACTGCTTATACTTCTTCTAGTTCATGACTAATTTTGGAGGCTTGACAGAAGCAAGTTCAGCTAAATTTTGTCATTGACATACAAAAAAGGCTGAAATTTTTCCCCCCACTTATATAGTACAATAGAGAAGGAGTCTAAATGACCAAATTCTCTAAGATCTTCTCTTGAATTGAACCTTGTCAAATAAATTATTTGAAAGGTAAAGGTATGTTGCTGTAAAACTCAAGCAAAACCAAATCCACACAGCTCTTTCATTTGACAGTTAAATTCTCATCCATTTGATAATTTTAGCTTTAAATCAGGTGAAATTATGAGATAATAAGAACTTGCCTGCTTACTCACATGAGGAAATTCAGCATATAAAACCAAGTCATTTACATAAACATTGGATGAGCACATGTATTTTTTTAATGTATTGACCCAAACTTCAGATTAAACTGAACTGCAGAAAGATGCACAATGCACGAGTATAAAATTGAAAAATGTGTTCTTATTAGTATGCTGTGACAATGAGGCTTTTAACAAAGACTCTCATTTCTGCTAGCCTCCAAAGCTTAACAGCATTGGAAAGGAGTACCCATGTGTGCTAAGATCTGTTCTATGTTAACTTTCAATTTCTTCAGTTTTCAGTCTTATTAAAGATTGTCCAACAGGTTTAATCTACAGTATTTTGTACTCAGAAAGAGCCACTGGACTTTATCACAAATTCCCACATCAGTGGAACTCTGAAGGTGTCAAGTTGTAATGACTTAATCAAGTGCAGATCTTAAAGCATTGTGCATGCCTTTGAAAGAAGGCTTAGGAAATTTATGTAGGAAGGAAATGTAAAATTTGACACAATTACAGAATTTTTTTGGGTTTAGATTTTAAAACTGAAATAAATGCCAGATGAAAATTACCATGGAAATTAGTGTGCAACAGCCTTGTTGCAGCCTTTGCTGCAAAACTGAAATTCATTGTTTATAAGGAAGCTTAAATGTATTTCACTACGTTGTATTTTGCCTCCCTTTCACTCAGAAAGTGTATTCATTATAATAAATTCACACTTTACTATGTAAAATTCATTCATATAGCCAGAAGCTTATAAAAAGAATATAGACTAAAGGGCAAGTTGCATAATGAGATCTAATCTATGTAAAATAAGTCCCAGAAGAAATGTCCTTTACTTTGATCATATCCCTTGAAACAAGATCCCCTGCTGGAAACCACAATAAAATGAGGGCTTGGGAAAACTCGCCCGGCAACCAAGTTAGGTTCTTTAAAACAAAATCTCACCAAACCCACCGACCTCCTGATCTCAGGCAAAACGTAATTAAGACTAATAAAATCTTTCAGACTCCCTGAGGCTTAATGGGGGAATAAAGATTTTGGGGGGCTCATGGTGTGCTCCTGAGCATTTCTGTGTGCAGCTGGAAGCTCAGCTTGCTGCCATATGCCAGAAAAGATTCAAGGTCCATCTAGAGGAAGATGAAAATACAGGGATGACTCTTCAGCACATCAGCCCCCAGAGGTACAAACACAGGCACACATGTACCCCATCAGGGGAAGTGGCAGCCCTACTGAGTCCCAGGGGATTTTAGCACTGACTGGCCTCTCTGTTTCAGTTGGGACAGCTTAATGATCACTCTTCACTGCCATCATGGTGTGTGAATCACCACTGCTGGGAGATTAGAATGCTAAATTAATTTTTTAAGTGCTTTGCTCTTGTAGAATAAAAGATGTTATGCAAATATCAAATCTCCTTATTGTGAGCTGCACACTTAGAAGCATACATTGTGGTGGCCACTGGTTTAAATTAGCAGCAAATAGCACCTTGCATGTGAAAAGAAAATTCAAAGAAAGTAACTAACTTGCTGTTTCAGCATCAGTATTTCCTATATAATGTACCTTAGTATCATGAACTGTTTTGAGTCATGATACAAGATACATAAACAGTCACTTATCAGGGAATTGCCAACATTAAAAAAAATTAATATAGAAATACATTATTTTCTTCTGAGTGGGGCTGGTAATCTGAGACTCTTGCTACACAAACAGTTCTTGAGCACCCACCAGGGTAATCGCAGATGCTTGGATGCACAAGAGTCAAGACAAAAGGTTGAATGTGAGGAGGCCCCCATATCCCAGAAGTAGAGATGTTTAGAACAAAGGACTCAAATCTTTGCACATAGAGAAGAGGGCAATTTATTTATTTTATTTTATGTAGAACTGGAGAACTGGACTGGCCTCTAGTAGCTGTTCTGCTGTTTCATGCACTTTTGACAAAGCTGTCTGCTGTTGCAATTAGGCACTTTTCTCATCAGAATGTGTGAGCATGATTGGATAAGTCAACAGTAAATGCTAAGCTTGGCAGCAGTTTTGGTCTTGTTCCCTTTTTCCTCCAACAGTTGAGAGATCTAAGTGGGATGAAGATATGTTCCAGCAGTGGGTTACCTTTTTGCTCAAGCCCATAGGGAAACCTTGCACTTCCTGCTATACTGGTGGGCTCTTGGTGCTTGACTAAGTCAGCCACTGCTGCAAGCCCTAAGGACACCAGGATTTCATAGAATCATAGAATAGTTTTGGTTGGAAGGGACCTCAAAGATCATCGAGTTCCAACCCCCCTGCCATAGGCAGGGACACCTCCCACTAGATCAGGCTGCCCAGTGCCTTGTCCAGCCTGGTCTTGAACACCTCCAGTGAGGGGGCATCCACAACCTCTCTGGGCAACCTGTTCCAGTGCTTCACCACCACAGCAGTGTTTAGAACAACCGGAGTCAGGGGGAGGAAGAGCTGGTGGAAAACTCATAGCATTCATGATGGATACCACTTACTACTGTTTTGGTTTAATTTGAGGTATCTGCTTTCTGGTCAGCTGCTAATCACCCACAGAGACCCCATGTGGTGTCAGAAGGGGGCAGGAAGCATCTCCTGCTGCATTCTGGAGTGACCACTGGAGTGTGTGGTCCAGGGGTGGAAGAAAACTGCTATCTCCACCATCCCCATCCCTTCTCGGAATTACTGCCTGCCACCCCAATGAGATGTATGTCACACTACCAACCTTTCAATAAGCCATCTTCTCCTTCCCCTTTTTCTTGTCCCCTTGTAGATGAGGAGCTTTGCTCCATGGACTGCCACTGGAAAACAGAGAAAAGGTCTTTGCTGTCTCTCTGCCCCTAGCACACATGGGCAATTCTGTCTGGCCATTTGTGATGAAATGATGAAAGATAATAATTGTATCAGTATTTCTCTAGTAGCCTTTCCCCCATATATATACAAAAACCAGTTTGCAAATATTATTGAGGCTGAGTTATGAAAAGCTTATCTAATGTATGACTTGCTTTAGAGACTGTTAGAAGAATGGCTCCTGCATAATAAAACCTCAGGAATACACAAGTGATCTTAACAAATACAGTATGACTGCTGTGTGGTTTCCCGTTGCCTTTGTAGTTTCTAAGACACTATAACATTATTTAATTAGCTAAAATTTTCTCTCTCTTGAGGATGTAAACTCAATGAAATGTCAACAATGCTGTCAGTCTGCTTCAGGCTAAACTCATTACACAAAGGCTCGTGATAAAAATAGTCCAAGACAGATTATTTTGTTGCAAAACACAGGCCCACAGAACTTATGCCTCAGAAACCAGATGTGAAATCCATGCAAGTGCTGCATTTTGGGGGTTAATGGGACTGTTAAGTTCCACTAGGCAATTGCAGATGCCATGTATTTTCACTGTTCTATATACAACCAGCAAAAAGGAAAAAGACTATTAAATCCTGCCAATGATTTCTCACAGACTGTTTGCTGAGGGATATTCTTACATCAGTCAAAGCTGATATGAAATCTATATCTTTGCTTCAAAAATTCACCCCCTCTCCTGACTGAGAGTGAGCAGAGATTGTATTTTAAGTAAAACGTGATGAGGAGCAAAGAACAAAATTGTTTCACTTAATCTGAACTGTAACTTATATTTCAGAATACATGTGCTCATTACTAAGCATAATAAAATTTGGCATTTTCTATTGTCAGAGGGTTTATAAAGGCTAAATTTCTTGATTTATTTAAATAGATAGGAAAGAGCAAACCACAAAAACAAGTGCTATATACTGAAGGCATGTGAATTACCTCCTTTCCAAGGATAATGCAAATTAGAAGTATGTAAAGCTTTGTCTGCACCTGGGATCTTTAATGAGGATAAAGAAAAATCAGACGGAGATTCTCTTGGGAAAAGAGAGGATCGTTATTTGAATAACCTGCAGTGAATTCTAATCAATGCAACGTGACTTTGAAAATGAATGTGGTCTTTCAACCCACAGTACATGAGCCATAATATTAATCATAACTTCATGGTACAGTAAAGCCCATGACAAATGGTTATTCAGTGGACTAATGAAAAGACTGTCCATAGTGGGAGGATAGCAAGGGCTATATCCAGTATTTTTTTGTTTTATTTGCAGAAGCATCCTCCTAAATATATACATATGTCTATATATGCATATATGTCAGGGTGCAAGCGTATGTGGATGCATTTGTGCCTGTATATATTGTGACCCATTTTAAAGTGTAAGCATGAAATAGGTTTGTTTTCCTTCAAGAACAACATGAACAAGCAGTGTCTTATCCTGTTATGCTTCAAAGAAAATTATCTAGTGTTACACTAGTTAGCACAAAGCTTGGGATCATTATTTTGAAACAGGCTTTTCTTGATGCATTAGTCATGTATCTTCCAGTGTTTGAAGCCTCTGCTGTGCTTCTAAAAGGCTGGAGGTAATTTGTGTATTCTCTTCACTACTGAGCTGTGTTTGCGTTCCTGCATTTGTAGGAAGAGTTCAACATAAAGCATGGTTCACTGGCTGCAAAGTAGAAACACAGTGCTGATTTATTTACCTAGAGCACAAAATAGAACTTTTATGTATTTCTGACATCTCAAAAATTAAAATCAATAACCTTTTATACATTCATTCACACTATTAACATGTTTATATCAGCATAACAAGCTGTGTTTGAAAATCAGACTTTTAAAGGAGGACTTCTAAAGGGAATCAGATATAATTTGCAACGTGTTGTAGAGGGTGAGTGTATATTTTAGTTAGAATATTATTTATGTGGGATTGGGCAAGTAAATATATCTTATTTTGTTGATGTGATTTGGTGAGGATGTTCATATATAAGCAGTAAAATGTGACAAGTGCTGCCATAAAATTCTATGTGCCAACATGCACAATGGCTTTTTTTCTATCCCAGGAGGCCTTTCTCACCCTTGCCCATGGGTGGATGCACATCCTGGAGGTCCGTCCAGGCAGGGAGCTCCAGTCTAGCAACCCAGAAGGCACTACTGAGGGCTTGGGTTTGAGTTTTGTGGAGATGGCAACAGAGTCTGTCTCACATGGGTGTAATGGCATTAATAGATTCACAAATATACTAAAGTATGACTGCTGCCCACAGCAGCCCTCAGGCAAGAAGAGCACAAGGGCCTTGAAAGTTAAGCTCAGGAAGCGATGGTGTGAGGTAAGGAGCACATTGCAGAGTTAAAGGCCTTCCACTTGGATTGTGGAAGGTGAAAAGTGGAAGGTGCATTGTGCAATGTGCAATCTGGTGCAGGGTACTCAAATACTGATAGCACCTCTTATGTACCAATGATCCAGGGAACAAGAATTTTTTCTCCCTATATCTAAAAAATCAGTAGCAAGAAAGAATAACACGAGTAGATCTACAAAAGGATGGTGAGTCAGATAACATAACTGTCAGAGCATCTGCCCAGACTGCAAAAAGTAAACAAAATCAACAAAATCCCTGGATGTAAATAATATGGGATACCCTTCATAAAGAATGTCTCTGCAGTACTATTTCTATTGTTAAACCTAGTGAAAAAAAAAACAAAACCCACCACCAAAACAAAACACCAAAACAAACAAAAATGAAGGTAATTTCTTCTGGGGGGGAGTGGTGGCTGCAGAGAAGCTCAACCTGGGTAGCTTCTATAAGGGAAGAACAAAGGGTGATTTGGTAAGAGTCTAAGTGTGTTTTTGGACAGGAGGTTATTTAAAGAACAGAGCAAAGATCTAGGAAGATAAAAAATTCAACATTAATGATAATTGCTACATGGCATAAAGAAATTAATTGAATTTTCCACTACTTCAAGAGAAAGATTTCAAGAGAAGATGTCATAGCTTCTTTGAAGGATGTGAGCTTGATTTAAGAACTATCTGGTCAAATTTTATGTTCTGAGTTAATATAGACCAACACAACGATGCAAACTAGAAACAGGTTCTTTTAGGGCTTCTTCTGCCTTTCCCCACTAATACTGGCCAGTATTAATGATGCGTTTTCTGTTTTAGTAGATAATGTGGTGGATCTGTAGTTAAACAGCTGCTTAATTGAATGACAGTTGGTCCACTGACCTAAAAAACTATGAATTATGCTGAAAACCAGTGTATTAAAAAACAGTAAAACCACCTGCATCCACCTACTGATGATTTTGCTTTTTTCAAGAGAGTGCTCTCTTGAGCTATTCTCAATGACATATGATGACGGAAGAACATATGAGTTTTGATACTTTAACAAAAATTTCAGGCTTTTTTGAAGGTTCCTGAAGGAAGGTAGCTGGTGGTTACAGAGGGGCACCATCACCAGAACATCCCAGTAGTTTCCTTGCTATTGCCTTTGGTTTTAGCTATTTGAAACCTGAAGTTTAGTTAAGCTGCAGTACCTGGGAAAGCAGGATCTCAGTGTCACCATGCACTATTTTACAAGATTGCCTTGTGATCTATGATTCTATTTTACAAAGTTGCCTTGGCTCAGTTGCATTTTTTGCTGTGTACTTTAACTGTTGATCCTTGCTCATTTTTTCTTTTGGAAGACAGTATTTGTCTATAAGAAGAGAACGAAAACCTTCAGTGGGGGAATGCACAGGACTTATGCTCCACTTGGAGCAGCTTGGAGCAGCAGGAAGTCAGACTGTCTTCTTGTTATGGACACAGACCTAAGCCACCAAGTGGTCTTTGAACAGCTTTCATACCAGATGATGAGTAATGTGATTGTTCAAGGACAAACCGGGAGTTTAAGATCTCAGGGGACTTTCTGACTTTCTCTTGTGCTTTTCTGGAGGGCAGAAAGCTGCAGTTGGGTTTCAGGAACAGTGAAATAGTTAAAATATTTTCTTTTGGGTAAATCATTGAAGGAAAAAACACACTTGAAGTATGAGAAGCACAGGGTAAATGCACTTTGAATTTTTACCTTTTTTCTTTACAGCAGTAAGATACTTTGGTTTGATCAAAAGAAAAAGTAAAATTTTAAGCAGTTAACCATAGATTTTAGTGATATTTCAGTGTCTGGCTTTAAAAATGGGACAGCCTAAAACAAAATTACAGTACTACTTGCTATATTTAGGCCCAGAGTAATGATACTAATTTTTCAGCTCTCAGTGATCAATCAGTATGGATGATCCTCAGTTAGCCTCCATATTTTTTTCGTTGTGGCTTTGTTTGCTTGTCACTAGGGAACATTCTTTCTTGTGCTATCTTTTGTTGGCTTGATATGGTTGTATTTTACTTCATCTAACCTAGCTAGATCTGAAATAAAATTCACTATGGGAAAAACTGGAAAATTCACCAACTGAGGCTCAAGTTGACTGATCCATGTTCTTCCTCTGTATCTTCAGAAATGGAGTTTGAATATAGCAGTTAAAAAGGATGGTGCCATTAGACCAACTGTATGATGATTAAACTAGGCTGCTCACACAGCTGGTTTCTATCTAAGCTCAAGTAAATGGGACATCATTCTAAATTATTTTTTTATACCATGTCATAGATTGAGTTGATTATCATGTCTATAAAAAGTCTGATCTTTGTTTTTATCTATCTTCAAACATGAACTATTTAAGATCTAAATTTGTCCTGTTTCTTGTGGCTAGTTTTGCTCTAATCATTCTGGAAAACTGTGAAGGGAATTAGATTCACATTGCAGTAAAGTCCCTACAAGATAGTATAGGAAGAATTACACATCTTAACAAATCTCTATTCTTTGTACTACTGGATTTATCTTCAATAAATTTTGGTTTGCTGTGAGAGTTTAATTTTCAAAACTGTTCTGCAGCACATTGTTTAGATGTGATATCAGGAGGGGCTTCCTATATAATTCCTTGTGTTTATCCTAAATGCAAGAATATTGAATGTAAAATCATCCATTCAACAAAGAATAAAATTTCAGTCCTGGTGAAATCACGGGGAGTTTGGCTGCTGAATTTGCTGGAGACAGCATCACCCAGGAGTTTCACTTGCATTTTCACACTATCTAAATATCACTGGATATGATGGAGTGAAACAAAGAGAAGGAGTAAAAGCATTCCTATCTGACCAGAGGGATCAGAGAGGAAACTTATTTCAGCTCTATCTATCAAAGGAGAGGTATATACTTCAAACTGTTTCTTTCGTAGTGGTCTAAACTCCCTAAAGCTTTTTCAAATCCCTTTGAACAGGTGCTGTCTTCGATTCATAGTATCACAGAATGGTTAGGGTTGGATGAGACCTCAGGGGGTCATGTAGTCCAAAACCCTGGCTCAAGCATGGCCACCCAGAGCCAGTTGCATTCAGCCTGTACTGGAATCTCTAGTATTTAGGTAAGATATGACCTTCCTTGATTTTGAGGGAAAAAATCCTGACTGACTCTAGCATACAGAACTGATTTAGTGCCTTTTATCCTACCCACTTCCCTTTCTAACTTTCTAGACTTCTTCCAGATGTTATTCCTTTCTCTTTCACTATCATAACACACACAGAGCTTCTGTTTCTGGCACTCTGATCTGTACCAAAAAAGCAGGATATCAGTGCAGTGGCAATAGCAATGTCCTGCTTGGCCTTGCTTTAGATTCATCCCTACAGACATTGTTCAGTATCACTTGAATTTTGTCCATTTTAAGTTGCCATGATACGTATGAGCTCCAAAAATCCACTATAAAAGTGGAAAAGTGCAATACCTACTTTCTTGCTTCTTCACTGTGAACTGCACAGAAGTAAAAATAGAAACAGTTATGGGGAAGGGATGTCATGTGGAAGTAGGCTGATATACTATATCCTGGTAAAATGATAGCACCAAGGGTGTCCCCACTTTCTCCTTCTATTAAAAGAAATGGTCTCTCACAAACATTATTAAGATAGCTTGATAATTGCCAGTATCAAATGAAAAACAAACTGCCATTGACTACAGCTATGATTCTTTTCCTGCTAGTAACAGAATACTGTCAGGATCAGACCCAAAAAGAAACAGTACTGAAAAGATCATATGTCTGATTTCAGTCACATGGAAGGATTATTGATTTATCCAAGGGTTCCTGAAATAAAGATCTGGCTCATGGTTCAGGTGAGGATGGGAGCAAAGTGATTACTCCTTTATTACAGGCTTTCCCTGTAGATATGGGGTGTAGAAATAATCAGGGCTGATCTTACAGGGAGTGCAGCAGATGCACAGCATCTGGTCTCTGGTCTCCAAGGCTACATCTATACTAGTAAACTAAACAGGCTTAGGACATGTTTAAGTGCTGCTCCATGAGATCCACACTGTTTAACCCTTACCACTGTTTCTGGAGTTTGGCCCTTGCCAAGCAGCCCTGCCTGAATGTGCAGGTCAGTGTCTTCTCCCCAGTGACAGTGGGGATGAGTCCCCCTTGTCCTAGGGGAGAAGAGAGTGAACCAAAAGCAGCGTGAGCCCAGCTAAGCAGGGCCTCAAAACCAGAGGATGGTCCACCATTAATCCTATTTATTTGCACAGTCATATACCGTAAGAGTCCCCAGGTGACTGGTGTCTGGCCATGCTTAAGGAGTCCCATTTTCTTTTGAAATAAAACACGTAACTGAAGCATTTTTCCCTAAAAAAGAAAGTATAAACTTAATGTCCTTCTTATTATGTGGATGAAGGGCCCGTTTTCATCCCTCCTCTGATCCCTGTACTTGGAAGATAGCTCATCTAACAGCTAAGGTCCTAGAGGCACAAGGCTCTATGCAAGCAACTCTAGTCTTTAACCAGCCAGTGTTAATTTTGCATGCTCCAACTCCAGTGCCTAAAATGAACTTGGCCAGCATTTTTCCCTTGGACCAGAACAAGGTGCTGGGACAGTCCAGCTGCACCACTGGCCTCCTGGAACCCAGGGTATAGGCTTAGCTTTTTATTACTATTTCTTAGAATTTGACTTTATTTTATTTCACTATAGTCTCTAAGCATCTCCCATGTAGAACACACTGGCAAAGAAACCAAATATGAAGGTTTCCTGTATTTTTTGGCTCTTTTCCTTTTGGGGTTAATTTAATCAAAAAATTTAAAAGGATGATTAGATTTTTACAACTTTTTTACAGAGGCAAAAATTTAAACCTATTTCCACATTGAAGAAATTTGGAAGGTAACCAAGATTTCCTTTCAAAGTAACATCATCAAATGATATTCTCATGTACCGGAGATTTAACATTTCAGATTCTTTCCCCTGCACCTTTTATTGTTCCTATTTACAGTGCACCTGAAACACATTGTGTAATTGGCAGAGAGCCCAGATTTTCCATTTAAGAACAGTTTGATGATTTCACTTTTTCTTTTCTCTCTCTCCCTCTTTTTTTTTTTTCGAAAACAGCAGGTGCTCCACATTGTAAACAATGCCAGTCGCCATAATATTATTAGCTTCTGCATTTTTATTACATTTTTGCCTTCCTACATATTTTAAACTTCAGTGCAAGGCATTTTTGGCACCAACTCAGAAAGCTTCTTATTTCACAAGGAAGATGGATATCAGTGAACACAGTGTTTTGTTGTCATTTATAATTAGAAAGCGTAAGATTTACTTAATCATTAAACCACCCAATATTTGCATGTTTGTTTCTCATTTTCTGCATGCTACATCCACATCTGTCCCATGCAGTACATTAAATCCCTTTTCTGCAATATAGATTTTTTCAAACATTTAACCCTTCTCTTTGCATAGCATCAAAATAATCTTTTATAACATTGCTTTTCTCCTCCCTGTCACCTTGCCTAAACTGCATTTCAGATTTTTCAGTTTGATGGGTCAATAACCAGAACTGCCATAGCCCAGTGGTTCTGCAATTACTCTTATTGTGTGCTGAGACTTCATATTTCATTGGTTATCAAAAATGTGTGAAAACAAATGGAGTTGAAGAAAAACAAATCAAAAATTAATTTTAAAAGAAATCTTGAAAAAAAAATCAACACATGAAGGAGCAGATGAATACTCCAGAAATGCAAATAGCACAAAGCAAGAATTGTCTTTATGTACAGGGTTTTTAAATGTGTGTGTGTTTACATGATTTCTAGATACAGGAGATATTACTTGAAAACAAATTTAGGCAAATATCATGTGCAATAAATACTTATTGATAGAATTATTTGTGGTTTCAATGAGGTCTTCATTAGCAAACAAAGGAAAAAATAATCAACCTATTTTCATGTTTATATGGCAAGGATGTCTTTTGCTAAACTGCATTTTGAACTACATTTTTTTTCCAGATCAATTTAATAAGTGAAAGCCCAACAGAGAACAGATGCAATATAAGAGCAATAAAGGGAAGTAAAAAAAATTAAAAATCCTTTGTTCTCCCTGCAGTACATCCGTAAATCTATTAGTGTTATTTTCCTTTCTTCTCTTTTTTGCATCCCAAGCCAGATCTCAAGTTCTCTGAAGCAATCCTTAATCAAGCTCCCCAAAGGCCTACGACTGCATGCAGCAATTTCTCCCCTGCTCTCAGCACAGATGTTTCGAGCACATTCCATTACACCTACATGCCATTACAGCTAATGGCTTATTCTGATGAAGAAAGCTGCTTTCTGCTCAGTGCAGCAAAGGGGAAAATAGCCTCCTGTACAGTTCGTACACTGCAACAATGAAATGTGGGGGCAGGTGGTACAACAGAACTCTCTAATGTTAATTACATACTGTATTACCCCCAAATTTGGCTGGTCATTAATTATGCTAATTTACCTTCCTGAAAATTAGCACCATTCATGTGAACATTTGAGCAGTTTTTAGCAAAAATGAACTATGGCACAGCGGTTTGTAAACTTAAACCCTTGCATCACCCAAATACAGGCTCATAGCAGCTGCAGGACATGGTAAGGAAGGTGGACCAGGGTGGTGGGCAATGGATCCCATCACATTCTCCTCTGTGACCTTGGACAGGTTGCAGCTACCTGCTCCCTGACTCAGTTTCCATCTGGGGAAAATTACACCCTCCTGACACAGGTCAAATCTCCTTGTGTTGGAAGAGCAGCATTTGATTCTTCAGCACCTACAGGACAACAAGCCTTTCTGATATAGAATGTTACACACCAGATTACTGGAAAGCTGGAATAATAAATAAATGATCAAAATGTTTTGCTCATGGAAAGAGTATCAGTTTTTAAAGAAAAGAAAGAAATTTTCACTTAAAATTTTCCTTCAGAATAAAGGGGTAAAATGAAACAGTTAATGATTTCTGTGTTCTGTAGTGAATTATTAAAGACTGTGATCTGCTAGAGAGGGTGATGTTGAAAATACAAAGCTTAGAGAGCAAAAATCTCTCCTAACTCATTGAACCTGTCCAGACAACTTTGCAATGATTTTTTGTATATATTCAGATTACATTAGGTCTGTAGACAGAATGATATAGTAGCTTCAAATGTGCCTATAGGTATAGATTGATTTTTTTTTTTATTTAAGTGTTCATAAAAAATTAATCTCCATCTTCTTGCAACAAAACCTAAGATTTTACAATATTGATTAGGGACCTAACAAAGTAAGGTATCAGATTTAGATTCAATTTGTTTTCCTATGAATTAAATACATTAAATCACATTTTACTCATGTTGAAATTGATTGAGTTTCAGAGTTAAGCAAAATATCTTCTCTGCATTGTGAACTGTCTTCATTTCTTCCTCAAGGCTGCTGTTTTCTTCTATCCATCTCCAAGAAGCCATCATCATATTAACATAGATGACAATCTGGCAAGGAGGTGCTGATCAAAGATAAATTTCACACTCGCACTTCGCATTTTCTAATTACACCATCTGTGTCAGACTCTTTCGTGGCAGTTCTGCCCAATCTGTCAAATGCTGCATGCCTATGGGAATGCAGAGGAGCTGAGAAAATCGCCTCCATTTCCCCCACCAGCCGATCCATCACCCCAATCGGAGCTGGGTGGATATATTAGTCTAATTGGTACTGGAATGAAGGTTCCAGACTGCATATAAGATGAGGTGTTTGGGGGATGCAAGACATGAGATTTACAATTTGAATCATATTACAAGGCTTGCCCCAGCTTGTTTCATAGCAAGCTGAGAGCAAGCCATGCATGCAATATCAGCATGTGGAGGGGGGAAAAAAAAGGAAGAAAGAAATGAGAAATATTTAAAAACAAATCATGAATGAAAAGGTGTCTCCTTTCATTACCCGTGGCTTCTTCCAGACATACTAAGTGTAAATGATTAGCAATAAGTTCAGATGAAATTAATTTATCCTTGTATTAGAATGTAAGAAAAATGAACATAAAGCATTATATACCCTGACCTACCAGAGACAGAGAGATGCATTTTAATCAAGTCCTGATATATTAAATCCAGCAGCTCTATCAAAATAGGGATGGTACTTTCACACTAAAAGTGTATTACTTCTATCCATGATGCACGGGATTAAGCCACAGAAGGTGAAAAGTTGCAGCTTTTCTAGCAAGGCTGACATTTAAAATTACCTATTTTATGGGTCAACATTTTCAGGGAAATTAATCTCAGCTTTGTATCAGTGTGTAAAAACTTGGAAACTGCTATTGCTGGGTATGAACAAATCTGTTCTATCATCTCCATATCCTTGTGCAATCACATTTAAAAGAGAAAATTAGTTGGGTGCAGGCCCTTTGCTCCAGGGCCTGCAAGCCCAAAAAGTGAGTGCAACCAAAATGGTGTGAAAATGGGAAACCTAGTTGCACAGTGGTGCAGCTACATGCAAAAATTGTGAATCACACCTGGGACACATGTTATTTCATAAGTTCTCAGTATTTTTGTACATGCACTATAGATTAAAAACTTCACTCCTTTTTTGTAGATAAAACACACACCATGGAGACAGGCTCAAGTTCATCTCACACATTGGTGATGGAGTTTGGGTTCAAATTCAGGTTCCCATACTTTCTGAGTGTTGCCTTCAGCATAAAGCTGGTTCACCTATGGGTTAATTAATGCAATTTTATTTAAAATTAGAGAAAGCAAAACAAAAAATTTATAGACCAACTCAAAAACTAATTTTCAGATCATTCTATCTGTAGGACATAAGAAATGGGCTTCAAGCACCTTATTTTGTATGCCTACCTTTGGTTTATTTAGCACAAGGCCAAAGGCATCACTGGTGCAAGAATGCTGTTGGTCTGCAACCTCCATGAAGTAATGCTACTGGAGTACGATACTTTTAACACCCTTTTCTACATTCAGAGTGAGTTGGGAAAAGAGCTGTTCAAATATTCATAAAGGACAGAAGACAAATATTTGGCAACTCCCAACATTTCAGTGCTAAATCATTTAGTAAACACAGGCTAACAGCATTAACACAAGATCAGACAAAACTGGCCAGCACCACTCAGGGCTAGGTCAGCTGAAAGTAACCTTAATGCTGTAAATCAAGCTTTTACTGCCATGTATTTGACAGAACTTGTGTCTTTACTTGAACTTTTGAATTTTCCCCTTTCAAAGAAACGCATAAGACAGCCTCAAGGTGCAATATGCCAGAATGACTCCACTTCAGAGGCACAATCAATGAACAGCAATTATCTCAGATATATTTGAGCTTTTTATAGACAAAGACCTTTGTCTGGGTGGGCTCTGTGTAACATAATGTGTCTGCATAGGCTACTTTTCTTTCCCCTGTGCATTTTAATTACAGTGGCAATTTTTTTCTCCCCAAATAGCTATGAACAGAATTTCAATTACACTTATTCATGAGTGTGCAATGCTCATCCCTGCTTCTGTGAGCCTTCTGCATGGACTTTGAGGAGGAGGCTGGGAGCTGCTCAGAGGCAGGCTGATGCCTGCTGGGAGTGGCACAGCAAACCAGTGCTCTCCTTCAGTTAGAGAAGGGCCTCTGTAGATAGAGATTTCAGCTGATGAAGGTGCACTGATGCATGATATGTTCAACAATATAAGTCCATTCCATACAGGTCTACAAGGGGTTAGGCCCTAGCTACAGAGCAGGGTGGACTTCACTGGGTGCCCACCCTGGGGCCTCATGCATGGGCGCTGGTGGGAGGATGACTGCAGTGCTGAGGTAGAGTCATTCTCTGCAGGTCCTTTAGCAAAGGACTGTACAATAGTAGTCAGAAAAACTAAATATATACCCATATTATCATGGACAGAATTCAGTGACTATTTCTCTGCATAACAGTAGCCCCATTACCCTAAGCAGTCTCCACAGCTCTCCACACAAGCCAGGTTGCCCTAATGTCACCCTGCCTTAGGACTGAGCCTATGCCATGTGCTGTCTCTCCACTGAGCACTGAGCCTGCAGACGTGTGGCCGGGCAGATGTACTGTCTGGACCCACTCTGCAGCCTTTCCTCTCTTCAGGGCTCCTTTCCTTTTCCACTTCACTTCAAACCAGTGATTTTCTGAAAATACACAGAGGTTTCTTACCTCTGAGGAAGACACTGCTGTCTTGAGTTACACTTGGACAATGAGTCCAAAATTACTGGGGATGGGCAGGCAGACAAGGACAATGTGATTGTGAAATGATGGAGAAAAAGTGTCCACAGACAGTGAAAATCAGATAAACCTCTTGCTGGAGAACTGCATGACAGTATTGACAAGGTGAGAGCACATCAGAAAAATTGGTAAGAATATAACCATCATAAACAGCACCAGCTAAACAACGCAGAGTGAAGCTGCGCCAGTATGCATACATAAGGAGCAACTGTTTGTGAAGTGGGAGAAGCTGTAACTGTGTCTCATATGAGAGATATCTCTGCAGCCAAGGACATATTGACACGCCTGGAAAAACCCCCTTTTTTTCTGCAAGGAAGCCCAGGCACAAACTGTCTGCAGTGGGAATGCCAGTGAACCTTCAGGCAAGTCTTTCAAAACTAAACAAACACAAAAGAAGATATTTGCTTGGCTGCTTTCTGTGCCATTGCAAAGTCTGTACCTGTTTGTTTAAAATAAAATCTGGATGGAAGGCTCTGTTGTCATCAGTTCTGATGCCCCATCACCAACACCCTTCTCCAAAGACACATGATAGTGGTATATGGGAGGTGCCTTGATTTCCTGAAAATACATAATGTTCTTCTCCAGAGAAGGGAAAGCAGATTTACTCCTTCTGTGAACTTGAAACAATCTGCTCACAAAAGTGACAGGAAAAAGGCATTTCTACTGTTTATTCTTGCTACCCAGGCTGGAGGCTCAATCTTTTTTTGTGTTTCATAAGAGATCACTGCTGGTCTTCATCTCTTCCTCCTCTCTATGCCTAATGAAATCCATAGGTTGCATAGGTGTCATTTAGGACATCTCTGGGGACAACAGGGTTGTGCAGATTTAAATGAGGCAACTGAGCTTAAGAAACCTTTGTGGCAGGTGATGATGATGGGTAAGAGTGAACAAGGACTTGAAATTAGAGAAAACATATTTGTATATATATATATATATACATATTTGTAAGGGAATATGTATATGTATATATATATTTGGAAGGGAAACACATGATATGAAAATCACTTGTGTGAGAGGCTTGGATCTATGCTGCACAGCTCTTACTGGCTCCTTTCAGAGCAGAGCTGTGCTTTCAGCAAAGACAGACAGATTTTTAGAGCTCATATGGCTGCATTCAGTAAGTGTATGCATCACTGTGGTTGAATAAATAAATATTCACTGAAGGAACTTAGTTCAGAAGAGTAAAATAATTAAGAAACATGGAAAATATTGCTGCCCATATTCAATTAACAGCTGAAGTATTGTTAGAAAGATCAATCTGGAAGGATCTGACTAAAAGCAACAGTTTAGATAACTTGTCTGATAATGGCATGTGCATGTCTCATAAATGCCCAGCAATCCTATATCATTAAGCCTTCAAGAACAAGCTTGATTGATGGCAATGTACCTGCAGGAAGCAGCTCAGATGGAAAAACTCCAATACATGCCAATAAAGTAATTATCTGGGATGGTGACTATGCCATGTGGCCTGATAGGAATGGGGTAGATATCTCAGTGCTCTGAACGCTGCCCTAGTTCCCTCTGCTGAAAGGCAGCTCCATGCACTGGCAGCTAAGTCAGAGAAGGCTCTTTCCTTGCTCCTCTTCTTTACTTGCCCTACTGAGTCTTCAAGGTCACTGTCTCTGTCCCACTTCAATACATCTGCACTGCTTTTACACAGCAAAGGATTACTGTGTCCATTTACAGTGATCTCATGCTTTGTGTATCACAGTATAAACCATCCCAAAGACAAGTAAATTAAAGAAGCCATCTCCCAAATGCAGAAATACCAGTTGTTTATTTACCACTATCCTCCTTATTTATTTATTTTAAAAATCTCTGTCTCCTGTTGCTATTCTACATGAGGACTAAAAACAAGTATGCCACAATCATGAAACCAAATCCAAGTTTCAATTATGCTCTTTATGTATAAATATTTCAAGAATAAAGATAATTTTTGAGCTCTCAAGTGCTGGAATAGAATATTTACACTTACAAAAGTGATACCTGGAACAAGTATTCAGTGAATCATCCTTTTCAACTAATGGAGGCTGTAGTTTCTTTGCAATCATTAGAAGAGTTCAGAATGCAGAAGTACTCACATATGAAAGACCTACAAACCTTTTTGTCATGGTTGTGTTCCGTTCCAAAAGACACAAGATGAACAGCCCTCAAAGAATTGTATCAGCTCAGTTTAGTTTTCAGCCTATCCTCATAGGAGAGGAGCTCCAGCCCTTGCATCATCATCATGGCCTTACTCTGGACCCTCTCCAAAATTTCCATGTCCTCCTTGTGCTGAGGCCTTCAGAGCTAGATGCAGTACTCCAGGTGAGGTCTCACTAGAGCAGAGTAAAGAGGCAGAAACACCTCTTTTAACCTGCTGGCCATGGGCCTTTTGGGCTGCCAGCACACCATGTTGAATCACATCCAGCTTTTCATCCACCATTACTCACAAGTCCTCTTCCACAGAGCTTCTCTCTATCACGTTGCCTCCCACTCTGTAACGGTAACAAGGGTTGGCCTGGCCCAAGTGCAGCACCCTGCACTTGTCCTTGCTGCACTTCATGAGGTGTGCATGGGCCCACAAGTCCAGTCTGTCTAGGTCCCTCCGGATGACATCCCACCCCTCCAGTATGCTGAATTCACTACTCAGCTTGGTGTCATCCACAAACTTGTTGAGGGTGTGCTCAATGCCACTGTCAATATCCTCTATGAAGACATTAAATGGCACCAGTCTCAGCACAGTTCACTGAGGGACACCACTCATCAGTCCTCTCCATCTGGACATTGAGACATTGACAGTTACAATCAGGATGTGACCGTCCAGCCAGTTTCTCATTCACCGAACAGTCCACTCATTAAATCCTTATCTCTCCAACTTAGAGAGAAGTATGTTGTGAGGGACTATGTCAAAGTCCAGATAGATGATATTCACGATACCCATGTCCACTGATGTAGTCACTCCATGGTAGAAATCCACTAGGTTGGACAGGCAGGATTTGCCCTTGGTGAAGCTGTGCTGCCTGTCTCGCTGTCCTCTGTGCTGTAGCATAGCTTCTAGGAGAATCTGCTCCATGTTCTTCCCGAGCACAGAGATGAGACTGACAGGTCAGTAGTTCCCAGCAGCCTCCTTTCTAACCTTTTTGAAAATGAGTATGATGTTTGCCTTCTTCCAGTCACCAGGGACTTCACCTGACTGCCATGACTTCTCAAATATCATGGAGAGTGGCTTAGCCACTACATCAGCCAGTTCCCTTAGGACTCTGGAAGTACTCCTTGATTGATCCCAAGGGTAGGTCAGAATTACAGCCCAAATCTGAAAAACGGTTTAGAAATCCAGTGAGGTTCATATAGAGACACCCAGTACAACTGAGACTGTTAAGACCAGAGACAAAGGAAGAAATTGTCTCTTTTAAGGACTTTAGGAAGAAGTAAACTCTATTACAGAGGCTTAGAAGTGAGTCTTAGTTTAGTCTGAGCTTCAAGGCAAAAGCAGTTTTTTTCCTGTTGTGTGCCTACTTATACACACAGAGTTTAAAGCGAAATAAAAGATCCTGCTCTTGATCTAAATCATTCTACTAATTTCTAATTTGACTACCCTTTGGTCTTTTCAAGCATGATTGTTTCTTTTAAGTCAGTGACAAAAGTCCCTTCCCACTGTTTTCACTGGGAATGGGATCTGTTACAAGGAAGACATCAATAAGCTTGTACTTCATGGGCTGCATTCCTGTCCCTTAAACAAACTGGGATGGAAAGCAAAAGCTGACCACATTCAGTATGCTGATTTTGTGTCTTGGACCTGGATCTAAGAAAATAGATTTAGCACACAGATTGGACAAATAAGTTAAGAACCAGTGATTATTATTGTTATTCTTTACAGTGTGTGATTTGACCCAATGTGAATAATTTGCGTCAGAAGATTATTTTGCAGAGAGAAGCATTCATGTACTTCTCAGCTAAAAAAGTAAAAATTAGCAAATAAATTTGCTTAAGCAAATTTAGGCAACTATGACTATTCTATCCTGACACATCTGATATTCTATGACATTTACAGGCCACAACTAACTAGAAGTTGCTAGACAAGGCTGACAAGAAAAACCTATGGCTCCATCCCAGAACTCACTGGTTCATGCAGTTCCTACATATGGTGACTTGACCAGAAGTCTAGAATTACATAAATGAAGAGAAAGAGACATTTATCTTTTGCTTTTTAAGAATGACTTTCATACATAGGTAAGATTGAAAGATATGTCACATGTAGAATTAATTGTGAATGTGAAAGAGATAGATAGTGAACCAGGCATAATATTTTGCATTGGATATACAAAATTCAGTGCTACAAAATAACAGAATTATTATTCACTATGCAGGAAAGAAGCTATAGAAAAATGCTCATTGTGTTTATGAGACAAGACTGAACCCAGTATCCACATATACGTCATATAAGACCTTGCATATAAGTAGTTTTGATTTGCATCATACTATCCACTTTAGGAAAAGACTGATTATTGTCCGAGTGAACAAATAAAGTGAAGCCCACAAAAGGTATGGTGCTTCCCACTGAGATGTATCAAGTGATTTTGGGTTAGTGAGATTACTTCCTAGCAATACTAACAGCAGTAAGATTTTAATGACACCAGAAAAAGTGAGTAATTGAAATACAGAGTGATTTTGACACAGAATTTTAAGGGAAAAAATGTTGCAGAAAATTTTCACGTATCTGTTTCAATGTTTTCACGCATCAGTGCTTGTCATCCTACTTCTTCACCTTTCATCTTCAGTGGCAAAATGTAGTGGAAAAGAAAAGGCAGAATGTACTGCCCTGGAAGGCACAGCATAAATGAGTTTACAATGTTCTGTTTTTCCCTCTTCTTCACCATCTATATTTCTCAGGTTTCCCTTAATTGGCATACTGTTTTTTCAGGAATTGTGCTACTGCTCTCTATTGTTCCATCAAGGGTGAAAAAAGATCATTACAACCAAAGTATCCATAAACATTTAGTATAGAGAAAAACACTGAAGTTTAATAAAAACTTTTCTTATTTGCATTTTAAGACATGAAAAATGCTAAGAAAATCTGGAAATGTGGAAAGGGAGGTGGTATCTTCTTTCTGTGTCTAAAGAGGAATTACACAGCTATCTTTGATAGCCCACTGGTAACATTTGATGCTGCGATTTGACTCTTCACTCCCATGAGTTGTTTACTTTTTCCATATTGAAGATCCTTAATCCTCCAAGCCAAGGTTTCAAGATAATATTGAATTAAAAGCTACACAGTATTTCATAATGGAAAAGAACACATATGGAAGCAGTTGCAACATCTGAAGGAGAAAAGCCATCTGTTTAAAGACTTGACACTGAGAGCATGGGGACAAACAACTCAGTGAAGCAGTTCACATGAGCAGCTATGTGCTTAAAAGTTTTTGGGTTGGGCCTGCAGAATGCGACTAGATTTTGCTGCATTAAATCAGCAGAATTGATAAAAAATTCCAGCAGTGATGTTGACAATGACAATAACACTGAAAATGTTTGCTTTGTTATTCTTATTATTTTTTCCTTGTAACAGATTTTATTAAGGCAATTTATTGTTAACACATGAGTTCGTGGGTTATTAATATTGCATACATATGCATGTAATTCCTATTTCATTGTCCAACCGAACTGAGATTTCAGTGGAAAGACAGACTTGGAATTTCAAATATTGAATTCCAGATGTCTTCTCAGTAGCCCTTTACTACACTTTATGCATTTACAGTTCACTACCTGGAGAGAAAAAATTAATATAAGGGTTGCACATGTCCAGTTTCTATGTAAAACTCAACTGAGGAAATCAGTTCATACCACAGCTGGTCCAAAATCTATCACACTTGTACATTTTAGGCAGGATGTATTGTGAGGCACTGCAAATGCTGTACGTGTGCTATATAACTATATGGTCCATAGATTTATGCACCTGTGTTGCATATTGCATTATGTTTTCTTGGCCTGCTTATTAGACCTACATTTTACATATCTAATAATATAATTCAAATTCTCCCAGATATGAAAGAAACACTGACTCTCAAGCAGAGCTAAATGAAGTGTAAGTAATTTGACATAAACCAATGGAAGATAAAAAAATTACTTCACTCATAGTGATGTCAGGAGGTTCCTCTTGCTGCTCTTCCACCTGCATTTCCTTTGTTTCTGCTAGTAAAAAAAAATTGAGCTGGAGAGATGTAATTTTAATCCATTTATATATTGACAATACAACAGAAAGCTCATTCCTTTATTTTGGAAAGAAAACATTAATGGTGCACTTACAGGAAATCATAATGGGCTCAGCATCTTCTGCACAATCAAATCAAAGTTCCTACAACAAATATCATGTGTATTTCATTGTTTCTAAACATCAATTGGCTGTATAAAAAGTGTAATAGAAAAATTAAAAATTTGTGATTACAATGACATGGAGTGCGTGCCAACAACTCTGTGGATGGCTTTTTATCTCATTCCCTTAGTGAAAACAGTTAACTAGGCACTGGTGAGAGATTCTGTAACTGCACAACAAAAAGCTGGCACAACTGCCAAGTGTGGCATGCCAGATGTGTGAATACATTCTGGAGAGCAGTATCAGCAGCTCCAGCAGAAAGCCATAGCCATTAATCTAGAGACCTCTGGGAGTTCAGGATCGTGCTGTAAAACCTAGACCCTGCCAAGACTGCATCAGATAAAGCCATCAATGCATTGTAAAAAAGACACAAAACCTATTTCATGGGCTGCACTGATCAAGCAATTACAATCATTGACTACATTAAGCAAAGAAACAGCAGGGTGCCCTATAAAATTGACTGCCAACTTGAATAATCAATAGACTCCATGTAGAGTAAATTAAATAACTGAAAAACTATTTGGAAAAGCTGAAGTTAAAAAGCCAATCTGTAATCCCTCATCCATGGAAAAACAATCCTGCATCCAAAAGGTTCTTTAGCTTGCTTTCATTCTTGTCACTGGGAAACACAGTAACAGTAAACTAAGACATTCTTTAACTATCTCATTTACTAGTTAATAATTGCTCATTTAACCCAGGCATTCATAATCAATGTGTGTGTTAGTATCGTACTTCCCAGTCTGCCAGGCTTCAAACATGGGCCTAAATTGCAGGGCTAATACTCAGAACAAGGGAACCTGGAGAAACTGTATATGTACTCTGAGAGACTTAAAATGATACAGAATGCTTTCCCTAATACAAGGCATATTCAATTTGGCCTGACTCTCCTGATAATTTCCAACATAAATCATTTATAGCAATAGCCATAATTTTGCAATTGATAGGAGAGAGGGTTGGATTTATTACAGTAGAGCTTTTTTTATTTTTTTTGTCAAAACATGCTTTTTCATCAAAAACAAAAGTTATGGAAACAGAATGGTGTTGACTAATAATCTTTTTTCCAGTCCTGTGCAGGAGGGTGATTGACAGATAACTTCTCTTTCTCTTCCTACTAGAAACATACATTGATGGATATAATATGCACCCCACCACTGCTGCCCAAAAAAGCAGTGTCTGTAGCACGTGCTTGTCTCATGGTGTTCCTCTAGAGCAGAAATCTGAACTCAAGTGTTAAGCAAGGTCCATTGCTGTGGATTTTCTTTCTTTGGGACCTCAGATGTTTTTCTGAGAAATAGTAACAACTTCTAGGTTTTTAAGCCTAAACCATTTCTGGTTTGTTTTCAATAATTTCTCAAAAAATTTGGAGCAGATGCAGTGATTCCATGGAGCAATCTATGTAGAACAGCAGTCCACCTGCAAATTGCTAGAGCTGAGTAGGAACCGTCTTTCACTGTTTGAATTGCACTCTGTCAGTCGGGCTCCTCCAGAAAATGCTTTGCACTGTAGGGCCATGAGTGCTTCTTTCGTGGTTGAAACTTTCATTGTAGCATTTGGACAGCCAGGACCAAACTACACAAGTACATCCAAGTTTTTGTGTCCTAACAGGTACTATTCATGGTGTTAGACCTTCCAGGGCTCATACGCCATAGTTCTTTCCCTGCAATAAGGCAATCCAGTTTTCGGCACTGGCGAACTACCAGTGTCTAATAGTGCTCATTACTTTGTGCCTCGTTATTGAGTGGAATACCAGCCTGTTCAAAAGCAGAATGTCAGATTTTAATTCCTGTTTAACTGGCTTGTGTACCATTTCACATGGCTGTAGATTTGTGCCCCTTACCTGTATTTGGTTCAACACTTGGCAGGAACCACACTGCAGCAAAGACATGTCCCAAAGGAAGAGTTCAACAGTACCAGACTGCTCCATATGTTAAGAATGGACACCTGTAAAAATCTCAGTTACTGACAAATATTCTAATTTTATATTCAAGAGAAAATGAGTTCTTTTTAATGCCTGTAGTAAAAATAATAAATGTCCCTTTTGAAAAAAAATTGCACTTTTTGATGTCTATGCAAATTTTCTCAGTCTTCATTCTCTTGTTTTGAAAGAAAAGTCCTTTTTTTTCAGCGAAAATATATTCTTTCTTGAGAAAAAAACCCCTTCTGCTTTCATTCTACCAAACTAGGAAATATCAAAGGCAAAGCTACAACATATTTTGCTTTTCAGAGAATCTGGAGAAATGTGATTTAGCAGTTTTTCCAGTGGTGCAAATATTTTTTACTCACGTCAGACTAACTTGGTTTTTTTTGTGTGGATAAATTAACACGTAAGCAAGGGTGTTAGTCTCTGTACCTACGATAATAGCATGAGTTGGGTTCTTCACTGACAAATGTTTTTTAATTTTTTTTTAGCTGAAACATAATGTAGAATTTTGAATTCATTCAGTCTGGCCTGCAGATTAAAGGAAAACAGATGAAGAATTGAAATTAACACCTCACAATACACAGCTCTTCCATTTGTTTGAAAAAGTGCTTCTAGAATGTATTTGGCATATATTCAGAATGAATCTTGGAGTAGTCAACACTACTAAAAAGGATTTTATGAAATAAGGCATATGTGAAATTTGTAGGACATTAGTGTTTTGGGGACTTTTGTACTAGCATGTCTCTTCCTTGGTACACAGGAAGTAAGTTGTCAATAAACAGTCTGGAATAATAATACTTTCTTTCTCACTTGGTTTAAAAAATGGGGACAAACTCTCTGAAAATGAGCATTATAAGCAAACTCAGAGTAATGCACATTGAAGAAAGACAAATATGATGACCTAAAAGTGATTATGTGTCACAGTGAAATTTTTCAACTTGTCTGCTGATTCGATGGTTATGCTGCCCATAAAAGCAAAGGCAGGGGGGAAGCACTGCAGAGAACTTGATAAAACATCCTACTGAAACCTATTGTATTTACTACTTATGAGGTTCTAAACTCAAATAGATCTTGATTGTTGAGAGCCTGGATATTTAAAAGCCTTAAGATCATCAATTACATTACTCATAATTTCCACATCTGCCTGTTCCCTAGCAATTCAGAAAGAGAGAGATGGCTGTTATAAGAGCCTTTCTGCAACTTGATTACTATGAGTCTCTGATACAATGTGCACTTGAAATGCCTTTAAGGATTTGAACATAACTGTAATTTGCAGCTTTATGGAACTCCTACATGGATCGCTTTTTGGCGATAGTGAAAATCAAATGAGTGGAGTTGGTCCAAATTACCTGGAAGAAGAGTAGGTACTTATCCACTCAAAGGAATCCCTATAAGCCTGCCAAAAGCACTATAAATGCATTCTTCTTTCCTGTATCATCTGGAAAGAGAATATCTGACTCAAATTAAACAGAAACTCTGATTGGTTTGGTTATCATGAAGCTAAACAGCAACACTGTTTTTGCAGAAGGCATTTCAGCCTGCAGGGAACACTTCCTCCCCATTGTGCCACTCTTTTCACAATGGATACTTTCTTAACAAAATACTTTCTTTGATGTCCTGATCCTATTTCCCATTAAAGCCAATTGAGAACTGCCCATTATCTCTTACGGGGGTTGGATCACAGCAATGGAGAGTACTTTTCTCATTCACAAGCGTCCATACCCATACTGCTTGAAGACAATGCAAGATGTTCTTGTACTGGGATCAACCTGACTAGTAAACAAATATGCGCTCTTCAATAATAATTACACTGGCTGCTCATTCAGTATTTTTTGAGTGTATTTAGCTGCTTTATTGTAATTCAGTCTTGTGAAGGGAGGGATTTCAAAGAAAATGGAGACACTTAACAAGTTGGATGGAAGTCTGTCAGAAAAATCCCACTGAAATCAACGAGATTATATATAAGGTAATACTAAAATCAAGTATCAGACCTCACAATTTATGTATGTACCATGTACAAAAAGGTTGACATATGCAAAATGCATGAATCTATAAAAGCACTGTCATAGAGATAATGTGAAGGTAGTCATAGAGATTATAGAGAAATATATATATAATTAAAAGCCATTCCAGAAATTACTCTTGAAAATTACAAGTGTGGAATACGCAGCTTCCTTAGTTCTTTGCATGGTTGAAATATTTTGGTATTTCTCACTGACAGAAAAAGCTCTTGCTGTCCTTTTGCTGAATGTCACTTTTGCAAAATCACAGAACTTCAATGAATATAATATGTTTGCAATTTATTTTAATTTATTATAGGAATTACATTCTTTACCAACATGTAACGTGATGTTCAGGAGAGACAGGTCTTGTTTTAAAGTTTTCCTCCCTATATCTGTCCTTCATTAAAAAGACCCCTGAGAAGTTCCACACAAAAGACTCAATGTTGGAGTTAATCCTCCAAACATCAGGGGACAGGCAACCTGGAAGATGAAATGGGTTCTCCAAGGAAGAAAAGATGAAAGAAAGCTAAGGGGAAGGTAGGGTGAAGAAAAGCACAGGTACAATAAAGGAAGTTACAAAGTCATGAAGGGACTGTATGAAAGTGACAGAAGGGCAATAGGAGGAGGAGGAAGATGACAAGAAAATGCACACATTGTGCAAGTAATAGAAGATATGTCCAGGAAGAGCAGCAGTGTTTAAGAAACACTTTTACTATCATTTGGTAAATGCAAGCAAGAATGCTGGGGCAAAAAGAAAGATAGCTGTCAGCCTCTATTTTTAATTACTGTTCAAATACTTTGCAAAATCCTGCAAAGCATGTCAATGACATGAAGACTAACTACTATTTCAACTGAGGCACTTGCAAGAATGTAAAACAGGGAGATGGTGATTCCATTGAGGATGTAGGACATATTCTACTTTCCCCTTACTGCCATTAAACTGGGCACATCAATGTTACAATGGTGAATATGGAAAGAGAGGGAGGTTTTGTTTCTCAAAACAGAGTACAGCACTGCTCATTGCACCCTACAGCACAGAAAGACTTTATGGTGTTTACTTTCTTCCAAAGACTTCCTTGTCAACCCAAATAACTCTTACTCTAGAAAATGTTTTGATTTTAATAGTTCCTTTATACTTGGCAGAAAGCTCCTTCATTTCATATGGTGGAAAAAGCCAGCATTTTCTGTCTTGAAGTGCCACCCTTACCATTGCTTTTTTGTTATCCGTGTGAGTGTTGTGAGTGTAACAATATTTCTACCTCTCAATGATTCCACATTGATCTGTATACATAAAGGTATAAAACATTTACCATTAAAAATGCCAGTATAACAACTTAGATCTTCTCAGGCAAAGTGCAGTCAATGGCAAATGCTTTCTACTGAATGCAACACTGCAACAGCAATTTTGTGAACTTTTCCAAGTACTATTTATAAATGTGTGATCTTTTTCCTTTTTTCATCTCTTCCCAGATTCTTTATTACTAGCATCAATTTTCAGTAGTTGTGTCTGTTCTCATGCTCTTCATGGTAATGTTCTTCTACAATTCCTTTAGAAATGGGACAGAAATTTCCAGATCATTCAGAAATCCATTTGGACTTCAGAGAATACGTAGATATATAGAGGTTTCATGACTTCCTTAAATTAGCTTCGATTTGCATGAGAAGGTATCTTTTGATCTCATGTTTGCTTAGAGACCTACAAATTCCTTATCACACTTACAACAGCATTGCATAGTGCAACCAAGACTCTGATACCATTTTGTGATCTCATCTTTTACAGTCTTTCTGAAGGAAACAAATTCCTATGATAGAGTTCATTGTCAGGGAAACACTGGCCCCTTGTCTTGTTTTTAGATATATGGTGTCACATTTGACTGCTCTTACATGCTTTTGTTATGCTGAAGCCAATGAAACTGCTATGTCAAGAGTGTTTTTGACTCCTCCCAGCCATTTGGCAACCTAACTGTTTCAGCAGTAAAAAGTTTATATTTGTTTTCAGGCCATAAATAAGAATGTTAAATATATTAGGAGCAAAGAATGGTTCCCATGAAACCTGTCAAGTATTGATCAAATTTTGAGATGGTTGCATTTTCAAATATATGGCAACAAATCAAACATATTCAAACATACTTAGATATGAAGATGGTATATTTGATTTTGAATTTATCATATTCACAGATTGTTGTCTTGGACTAGGTCTGATTTATTACTTCTCAAGAAAGACATTTTCTATGAGAAGGATATTTCCTACACTGCAGATCAGCAGAGAAAGTCAAGATTGGTGACCTTTGCAAATGGTTTCAAAATACAGCAATAACACTCTGCAGACTGGTGATGAAATAATTTAGGATATATCTCCAAAGTTATGTGCAGTAGCCCAAGTAGCATTTCACAGGTCAGCTCCTCCTGGATAGGTATGCTTGCTATTGCCCAATTGCACCAGTTGCATGGTGCTTTATCCTGACTTACATGGTGTGTTTATATGCTGATGTGGCCCTAGGAATTCTGCACTTGAATTCACTTGTCCAATTGAGATTCAAAAAAGCCAATATCAGGACTGCTCTCTCCTGCATTTATCACTAAGCCCTAAAAGAGAAATCAGACAACCTGTGAAGCTGTTCACAAAGAAAACACAACCCAGTGGTAATCCATGAAGTTTATACTGGTGAGCTCCATGACTTTAAATCCAGCTGAAATGGAAGAGAGGTATAAACACCAAAGATTTTCCCTAAGGAATAGTGGCTCCTCTTGGATTGTTAAAATGCAGAAGTAGTAACAGCAGTGCTGAGATTAACATGTTAAGCCTGGTGCTCCCTCTTTTGAGGCTGAAACAATTCCTCTGAAACACATAAAGTCTAATTAGTGTGGTAGACCTGAACTAGTTCTTGAGGAAGTGACTGACACAAGTCTGGAAAATAACAAATTCCCAGTTACAGAATGAAATATAAAAGATTCCAATCTGACATGTCTGTTACTATATACTGAAGATGTATGCCTTTAAAATTCAAAATAATGCTCCTGATCTCAACATCCATGGCAGACAAACTTTTGCTGATTTTATGAATATGTGAAAATTCATTGCTCAATTAAAAATAAAAACCAGGCCATAAACTAGAAGACAATAACCCATAGCAAAATATGTGATACAGTGTACAAGAAACTGCCATGTGTGTACTAATGGAAGACGCAAGGATGCTCTTTTGAGCCAGACTGCTGAATAAACGGATGTCAGCATGGACTGTTATGCAATCTGTACTGTATCATATTTTCTATCAGCCATTCTGACCAAATACATTAATCTGTCTGGTGATTCTGGCCTAAGTTGATTCAGTAATTAAAATAAACAGAGTCATTTAGAGATCCTGGGGGTAGTTGGCAGGATGTACCATGAACCAGTTCATATCCATGTCCAGGCAAATGCCTGACAATGAATTAATGTAGTACTGTCAGTGGTCAGTGGGACAGGAAAAACCTAGGAGAAAGAAACAAATTACACAAAGAAACAAACCTATTTTCATCATTCACCCTCTTCAGCCTCATTTTCAATCAGATGCACAGCAGACTCAGTATCAAACTTCAAGTATGATCAGACATCAGGTTTTAAGCCTACGATTGCCTGAGAAACTGTTCATAATCGGTAGCTTCTGTAAAGATAGCTGCTACTTGCCCTCCAAACCTTTTCAGTGACAATCCTGACAGATGGTGAATAAATTCCATTGAACTGAAGCACAAGGGAGGTTGTGCCAAACCCATGCAAATTTGGACTACAGATACAATAGTTAGTGAATATGCTCTCTCTGTATACATTTAAAGTTATTTAAACATCCTAAACAGGGAGGGCATTTTGCAAAGGAGAAAATGTCTCAACATCTGAAGTTTCATGAAAACCTAGGGGAAAAAATGTAACTGTCTTTATGCAGACCTTGATATTCAATTAAGATCATATTTCTGAGTAAATAATCCAAGTTTGCTATCTTAAGATGTTTGATGTAAGGACAAGGCACGGTATCATATCATTAACTATGAAATTATTATAGATAGCTACTATTTCATAGCTATTTCCACTGTCATAGAAATTAATATAACTGGTGAAGATAAGTAGATTCCCAGGAAGACTTATATATTATTTTGCTGAGTAAAAAAAACATCAGGTCTGTTTCTTGTTTAGGAAGCCAGCTACACTACAGGAGCACTGTCATCAGCCTTGTGAGTCAAAGTTCTAGTACGACTAAGCTATAGACCTCATAAAATCAAGTATAAACAACTTCTACTCAGTACCACCTAAATCTTTTGTTGAGCTCAACTATGGCCAGAATATTGAAATTTCAAGGATATAATTTTTTAAAAAGGAAGAGAATTAAACCAAGGATGAGATACTTATGCAATAACATTCAAAAGTATATCAACATAAAGAAACATTACAGAAGAATTTTTAATTGATAGGCACATAATCGCAGTTCTCCAAAAGAAATCAGTGCACCCAGCATGAAACATATGAGTTTTACAAAGATAATTTCAATTTTTTTTATTACCTACGAGCATTAGGATATACTTCCTTGACTCTATAATAATTGCTTGCAGTTAATTACAAATGAAACAGAAGTGCTGGTAATATTAGACTTGCACCCTGCATAAAGCTAGAAATTACTGCTATTACTCTTATTTGCTGAGAATATTGGGTCATAGATGCTAATTAGCAGCTCACAGCCCCCTACAGGAAAAAACTCATTATTATGAAAATCTGTCTTGGTAGCCAAAGCCACCACTCATGTCACTGTGAATGTTTTTGTCAGAGCAATTATAAGGTATGACAAAACTTAAGATTTACTTTTGTATGAAGAAAATGATGGAGGTTGAAAATATAACGTGCTAATCTAAAAATTAATTTCCATATCATGAAAAGCAATCCTGAATCCTGACCTATTTTATCTTAGTAAAATCTCACTGTATATTGGATAGAATGACAGCAAATTTTTATTAAGTGTGCACATAAACACCATTTCTTTAAAAAAGTGCTAAGTAAAAAAAATACTAAGTAAAATGAGACATCAGCGGCTAATGGAAATGAATGTTGCAAGGTCATACACCTATAGTAACAAACACTATTTATTATTCATCAGTAATTTTAGAGGAACGTTTCATTTTCCTGTAAACAAGGACCTGATTCAGAAAAAATAATAAAATAAGTAAAGCCCTGTATACCCAAGTTTTCTGAGGAGTTTCTTTGATAAATATGAAGCAGAACGCAGTGCTTTAGTGTGACTTATTACAGTTCTCTCTCCATAGCACATGCAACAATCTTGTATGCTTGAGGGAAAGGAGACAGTGAATAAAGGAACAGTTAATTGTAATCCCAGGCTGAATTCTGCTTGTTTACTGAGAAAGAAAAATGGAAATGCCATGTTGGGATGAAGCAGTGATTTAGAAGTGGTTCTAAGAGAAGTAAGAGTGTGGGGGTAGTTATCACTCCTAATTTCAGCCATGTAAAATCAGGCAGTTAGTCTAAAATGTTTGCCTGGATTCCCCATATTGGCCAAAATAGATATACACCAGCCCAGAGCAGCTCCTTACCATCTCTCAAATGTCTGTGGAAAGCCTGTAAAACACAGACACAGATCAGAAATCAAGCTTTCTGCAGCTTTACATTTGATCTCAACTTTAAATAGCCAAAAGATACAAACCCACTCAAAGTCAGATATATTCAGGTGCTTATTGCTGTGTTGAGAAGAGCAATATGATGAAGAAAAGGGAAGAATTTGACACATAAATGCTATTCTAAGTTGGGAGACCATATGAATTGTACCATGTTTTACGTAAAAATGGTTTCTCAGAACCCTGTCTGCATTAGGCTGAACTTGTTTTCAGCAGAGCTAAAGGAAAATTGGACTTGACTACTGATGCAACCATGCTGCTCACTTACTGATGAAAATGAGTTTTCCTTTCATCAGTAGGGATTACACTAGTTAAAATTAAACAGAACGAAACATTATTTGAAGAAAATAAAAATAAAATTTCAGATTTAAAACTGGGAAATGAAACCAGTCATGCAATATGCTGCTAAAAAATTTGTCATCCATATATGTTGGCACCTTGCTAATCTCCTAAAACTCAAGTATGAAAATGGGAACTGTGAATAAAAACAATCTAGTTACATCCTGCCTAAACATTGCAGATCTTGTTTCAAAAATGAGAGATCTGTGTGAGCAAACAGAGAAGGGGCTTGATGCATTTGAGAATGCATGAAACAGTACACAAGGACTGCTTTATAAAGAGCTCTATCCTTTTTTGCAGAGAAAATACAACTAACCTATGGTAGGTCTCTTGCCTTGGTGACCCAAATCTGCTCTGCAGTATGGGATGCCATTTTACCAGTTTTAGCTACCACCTTCTGTACAAGCACTTGACGCTATTACTTAGATAATGCAGCATGAATTAACAAGACAAATTGCAAGGTGTAGTTTAGCAGGCCTCTGGGAAACAAACTCTGGAGATGAGTGGATTTTTTTACATTGCTGTATCACAGAGGACCAATCCTGTAAATCTTCACTGATACAAATAGGCTTCATACATTTGAGTGTGAATTCTGCAAAATTAGATCCTAAATTATTGCTAGCAGTGTTTTTTTCTGACAGCCAAGGTCAAATGTCACTGCAATCTGGCAATGCAAAACTGGGGAATAGTTATAATCAGCAGCCTCAACACTGAGTGCGTGATGCTGTGCTGACCACGGTGCCCCAAAATGAGAAGGCAGTGGAAATGGGCTAAAAATAAAGTGTGGACCTGGAGGTCACTGGTAGCTGACCCTACCACTTCTGCATCTTCATCATAGTCATCATATGCATGTATATCCAGCCATCATATGCAAAGCCAGGCTTTATCAGGAATCATTGGAGCAGGATCAAGGTTGGGACTGGATTCTAACAATCCCTAGAAAGTCTGGTGAAGATCACTGGTGGCTTTCCCCTGCTGTTCATGTTGTCATAGACCAGGTACTCCAAAGTACAGCTCTCCATGTGTTCTCCTCTTGCACTGGAGACAAGCATGGGTGTAGTTCCTTACTTTATTTACAATACACCATTCTTTATTCTTTGAAGCCAGATAGTGGCCTTTGGTTGGCCAGCTGACATGGTGATATTAAAAAAAATCTCCTTTCTCCTGCAAGCTACCAGTATCACAGACATGAACATTTTCATCTCTACATTTAAACTGGAAAAATTCTGCCGCTTAATTTATAAACAATGTGTAATCTAAAATGCATGATGTAACACTGTAACACAGGCAGAAACACAATATTGCCCCTGTATAAATAGATCTCAAATGTTCTACAATAAAATGAATATTGATATGTATTGTTATTACTACAAAGTAAGAATTATTTTCAGATCTCTAGGCTAGGCCTCCTATGTATTATTGAAATTGTCTCTGCTGAATCTTTGAAGACATTCAGCTAACAATCAGTTCCACCCATTGCAAAGTAGAGCCATTAACACACTTCTTGCTTTGAACCTGTAGATCTCTTTATAAAGATGTCCTTATCACCTTTTTATACATCCCATAGCTGAGATAAAATTATATTAGTATGCATGAGAACATTTCTTGCCTAGTGCATGCAATATGGTTCTAATACATTGGAGGCTGAAGCTCTGATGATTTATCTCCCTCAAATTTCTTACAGATTCGTCAATATTAGAGTTCTCAACCCAAGTTAATTGATTTTCATGGAACTCATGTTAGCTAACAAATCTGTAAAAGCTGGTGTAGGCACTTCACAAATGCTTCTTGCTTCATGAATTCATGTCACATTTCTGTGCAATTGTCTCAGATCTTTCTTTTGTTCTCAGATACACAGAATGGGTGACTACCAATATGGAATTTTGGAGCTAAATAATTTTAAAAGTCACCTGTAGAACAGAAGGTAAGGGCTTTGTCTTCATTCTTTCTGTTTATTGTGTGCATGATTATAATGAATACACACAAAAGCCTTGAAAATTTTCTGAAGGCAAAATACATCCTTATCAAAACAAGGGTGGAGTGGGTTTTGCCTGTTATAAAGAAGTTTAAGTTCAAGAATCCAGGCCTATTCTACTTTGGATATTAGCTGCAGAACTAGTTCAGATAGTTACACCCCAAAAGAATGAAAAAATCTGAGCAACTCAGAAAATAGATCTTTTTAGCTATATTCTCTAGATCCTTTACTTTTCTTAACACCCATTTAACTCCAGTAGCAAATGAACACTGATGAGAAATTATGTCTTTGTTAAAGATCCAATACCCCTTGAGAGCTCCAAATAAGCATCTGAAATTCTCCAAGAAGGTTCTTCCATAAACAAAAAGTTAATTACATATTAGTGGGTATCTCTGGGTGAAGGCTACTTTTCTGCCATGCAATTACAATAAAAGTAAATTGAAGGTTTTCAGGATTTCAGGGGTTTGATTGATGGGTTCATTAATTCACCTTTTCAAACTAAGGAAGAACCTGGTTTTAAATATTTTATTAATCATTTGCATTTTTCTTGACGTAATTTTTCTATTCTTACTCTCTTTGATTGACTGATACTTGATGCGTTGATAGAGATAGACAAAAGAGGACAAAGTCCACTTTTGTCATGATTTTCTAAGCAAATGAAGTTTGAACATTCACAAAGTTGAGATTAATTTCTTCTTGCTTGTTGATTTGAACCGTTTGACCATTTTCAATGTAACTGGATGGCGTTGCAAAGATTTCAAACAAGTTGTTTTGAATCAGCTTCCAAGAACTCTGTCTTTTTCACACAGAGAATTGACAGTGAGTTAGACACCAGAGGTTGTTCTGAGGTATGCCTGTGGGAAGCCAAGCTCTGCCACACATCAACCTGTTTATTTTGTGGAAAAAATCCCCTAACTTTTCACATGAGCAAGGGCATTGGAGTTTTTGTGCTCATTAACTGACAGGTGATTGCACAGATACTAGTAATAAAGCAAACAGAAATAATTCCTTTACTCTCCAGGAAGAGTCCAGCACTAGTGTATTCATACTCCTGCTACTAGTGTGTGTAGAGAGGAACATGTCTGCCACATTCAATCTCTGAATATTCGTGAAACTACAAGTCCTCACATCCCAAACCTTTACTATTTTTTGTAGTAGTTGCTTATGCATCTAGAAGGAAGCAGGCTGTTACAGTGCATGTAGCTGCTGAAAAGACACCCAGAAGGAGAGGGGACTGCCCAGTGATAGGGCAGGAGTTGTTTGAACAAAAGAACAGAAATAAGGAGTAATAGTATTCAGGAACATTCAAGCAGCACCAATGGCTTCAGGAATCCTTTGTGACCTAGCCTAGGTGTTCCTGCTCCAGCAGGGGTATTGGACTAGATGATCTCTTGAGGTCCCTTCCAATCCCTGATATTCTGTGGTTTTGTGTGAATTAGAGACCTGATGCTTTAGGAATGGCACAAACTTACAGGAAGAACAATATTCATTCATCTTCATTTAAGTGCAAAAGACAATATTTAGGTAACAGTCATTAAAACCTCCTGTTTTGTGCCAAATTATTGACTACCTTAGTCAGGTGACCCAGGAATGCCCGGCATTTGTCTAAAATATCAACAAGGTTAGACCTGGAAACAATCAACTGGAGGCATCCCAGAAGGGACTGTACCCAGATCACTCACCATGCATTTTCTCCCATTTTTCTAAGCAAGTGTCTTGGAGGAGGTCCCATGCTCATACCAGTCTCTGAATAGACTGCTAAATCTCAGGAAAGATATCAGTAAAAATTTTCAGATCACAGGCTCTGACTGTGGGAAATGCTTAAATATAGGTTTCGGTAAGACAGGGAAATTCTTAAATGTACTCTTTAGAATGATGGAGAAAACTCACATACAGTAATATCCTGTCCTGCATGGCAGGAACATGGTCAGCTGTGGTGAATCACTACAAGGGAGGAGATGTGTTTCCTAAAGAGAAGAGAGATTCTTTTTACTGACTAAAAGATCAGAACTGAGTGGAAGTGGAGAGGGAAAAAGGGAAGAGAAGCTACTGGCTCTCCCTTTGAAGATGTTACTCAGATTATGTTTGAATGTTGCATTTTGAAATAATAGGATTCCCTTTTTTATTTTAGAAAGGAGCCATAAAAATGACACCACTATTTATTGCAAAGCATTAGCAAAGACTTTATGCCTATTATTTAGAAAATATTAGCTAGCTACCACTCTCTTAGTGTTCTCAAATTTAAATCTGCGGCTGTCCTCTACCAGCTTAAGCCCACAAGCTTCACTTCACTAAGGATCATGAAAAAAAGAAAGGCACCAGTGTAAAATACTTTATCAGATGCTGACCTTCTGATAGTGAGTCAGAACCATCTTGTGGGAAAATGTGTGACTCCTAGCTCTCAGTCTCATTTTTCCTGATGCTCGACATAGCCTTGTCCTACCTCCATGCTCTTGCTAATCTTTCATTTCATGCAGGACTTGCAGAGGATATCAGACATCCATTACATTTACTCCCTTATGTTTTTACAGATACATAGATAAATATACATACATAAACCCCCAAATCTAATAATTAGTACTCCTTATGGCAGTGTGAGTACTTGTTCCAACTCAGTCTGTTGGAATAATTTAAAAAGTCTCTCTGCCAAGTGAAGCCATGTTTAGTCAAAAACTTTTCCTAATATAGCTTAAACAAAACATACACAAAAAGTACTAAGCCCGAACAAAATCTCCAACCACTAAAAGACAAGAATCATCCAGAAGAAAACAAGTCTTGGATTCTGTTTTATCATGATGCTGTACGAAACATTCTCCTTGCTGTGTGAAAGTCTCATCAGAGACTCAAATCAGATTTATAGGTTTCCCACAAATATATTAGCAGATAAGTAGCACTAAAGCAGACTCTGTCTGGCTCAGGACAGCAATTACACTGCAACTATAGAGAAATAGGAGCTTAGTACAAAGTCATTATCAGACACGTATTACAAATTCAATATGTGTTGCAGATAAAATATGTATGATTTCACCTTACTGTATATCAGGCACCAAAATATAATGTATTTCTGAAGGAAGAGTGAATTAAAAATAAACATTTTATTGAAAAAAAACACACAGTTTTCCTGGTATAGGTAAGTGGAATTTAAAATTGAAAATGTTTCACATTCATCCATTAAAGCACACTTTGAAACATTCTTAGAATATAGATTTCCTGACAGGGAAATGAAGTAGAGTTAAATATCCTGAGCATGGAGCCTGCTTGATAGACACTTGCCACAAGAAATTTTTATGATATGAAAAGATGATACTTTGCAAGACAAACACAACCTTGAGTCTTGAAGAGTGCGGAAAGCATAAAAAAGCTGTCACTATTTTTTTGCAAGGAAGAAGAAGTCTATTAGAAAGAGGAGAATGGGAGGTGAAAAGGACACAGACTTGAGAAAGTTTGATCAATATTTTGTGATTGCAGAGTTTTGGGGTTTTTATCTAATAATGTGAGGCTTTTTGGAAGGTTGATCTGTTTTGTTCTGTTTCCTACTGTAGCAGAAGCCACAAATATCTGGGAGCAGTTGTTCCAGTCATGAGTAGGATTAGTGGATGCCCATCTCATTCTACACCTTCAGGGATGAAATCATGCTATAAGCTTGGCTGGACTGTGGACTGCAGGGAGCTGACAAAGCCGTGAATGAATGAAGGAGAATGCTTCAGCTGCTGTATTTTACCCTGAGGACTGTGCTGGCAGTCAATATAAACAGATTCAAGTGCTGCAAAGGGAGATCTGTGCTTCCCATAAACCAGTCTCCCTTTAAAGAGAAGCTGCCCTTGGAAAATTCTTAGTCAAAAAAGCGCAAACAAAATCCTAAAGATACTTCCTATGAGAGGTTTCTCCAGTACATCTCTGCCATGCAGAAAAAGTATGCAGAAAAAAAATCCAGAAACTAGTCAGAGAAAAAGAGAAATAGGAAAAATTGAAGTGCCCACAGATGAACTGCAAAGAGTAGGAACAGGAAAGCACTTTTCTCATATCTGCATCTCATATCCTGTCCCACAGCTGTGCTCTCCCAGCCCTCAAACAGGTGCACTCCTGTGAATACCGGTGTGACTGGGTCCCCTAACGTGCCCTTTTAGACATGTGAGCATACAGCCACTTGCCAGCCCCTTCTGGGAGTAAATTCCTCACTAATAGAGCCATAACTTCAGGGCACATTTGCCCTCTATGGGTTTGGGAAAGACTTTGAGTATCATATTTTGTGAAATGCTCCACCCTGCTTATCAACCCCTGTGTGTCTACATAAGGAAGAATGCTAAGTGTGGAGGAAGTTAATAATGCACAGAAGAATTAACAGCAATTTACCTATATACTAACTTGCAGAAACAGCAAATGCACTTGAAGATCTCCCCTTGGTTTGAGAGAGAGTCTGCTGTGACCAGTACTCTTCCCTTTCTGGGCTGTCAATCCAGGGAAGCCATGATCAGGGGAATTTTGTCAAATTGAAAAAACATGGTCACTTGGCAGTGAAGTCTTTGCCTTCATTGACTTCCAGGTGAAGATTTATGAATCAATTGTGTTTTAATAATAAACACGTAGGTTTATGTTAGTTGACAGAAATCACATGGGCTAAGCATTACAGAGCCCAGCAGCATTTGCTTGGTCTCATGCTGAGTAAAAATATTGCCCAGTAAGAGAAGGAAAACCTCCTGTTATTTCTTTTACCACCTCTAGTTTATCAGTTAACAATTCATGCTCTCTAACACTTGTTAACCCACTCTCCAAACTGTATTCAGGAAACCTTGACAGATTGCTGTTTTTCGGGGCCTTTGCAGGAATTATCAAACCCACCAGTATGGCCTTTATTAACATCACAATACCAGAAAGAGTCTGAATTATACCACTGATGAGAGGCCAGGCAAGAGCTTGCTTACATTCAACAGCTCTCACAAGGAACAGCAAGCAGTCCTATCATTTTGTCATGACGTTTGGGACATGTAGCAGAAAAAAAACCCAAGATGCAAATCTGAGTAAACATTTTGCATGAGATCAGACTCCCGCTACCTTCATTGGGAACACATAGAGAGGGAGAAGCGATTGTACTCTCATTTACAGTGCTGGTTGATTGATTTTCTCTGTAGATCCACCTTAAATCCTTTTTTTTTTCTTTTTCTTTTTTTTTTTAATATTTCCTTAAAGCAGCACATCCCAGCTGGCATATCCCAATCCTATAAATGTCTCAATATAATAAACCATCATTGTCTGATGTATGGGCTTCCATTTGGTTCACCATGTCCAAAGAATATTTCTTCAAGCTTGAATGACTCATGTATGAGGAGATTAATCTCTCTAGGGGATAAATTGGTGTCTCTCCTGTGGAAGCAAGTTGCTGTGCACACATTAGTTGCTGATCTCACTCCTGCCCTTAATATTCAGGGTACAGCTTCTGCCATAAAAATCCTTTTGTCCTTCCCCAACATAGTGTTTTTCTCCAGCCCTGCTTGCAAAGCAAAAGGAAAAACTATAAAATAATATTAAAAATAGTACAGACAAGTAACAGACTCAATGATACAAGCCCGTTATCCATTCTAGGTGCAAGGTATTCTTTGGACTGCAGCTCTTAGCAAGAAGATATGAACAGCTGGCTTTGCTAAGTGATTAGAGCACCTGGTTTGATTTAGATCACCTCCACGGATTCTCAGAGACAAAGTTTAAGCCTATACCATTTTCATTGCTGGCAAGGCAGTATTTTACAGGCAGCTTCAGTCTTTGAAAGAAATCAAAGCACAACACGCACGTACCACTTGATGTACATTATCACTTTCTTGTTGGCTAGGAAATAAAAATTATGTTCCAAATGTTTCCATCAATATGAAAACTTCTTGTGAGCTTCCTTATTCCTCCCATTTGTTTCAAACCCAACTTTCACATTGAGTGAGCCATGGTAGAAAGCAATAAGGAAGCCAGCACTGTAAGTAAATTTGCAGATACATTAATTCACACTGTAAGTTGCAATTTAAAAGATCAGACAGATAATTTCCCCCAAAAGGAGACCTTATCAGCAGTTACATTTAAAGTCATAGATTTAGTTTTATGCAGCTTTGTCTTTTGTTTAAACCTATCAAAAACCTGAGGGTATTGCAGCTACTGCCAGTAAGCAATCTAAATCTATTAATTAGTCCACCCATGTTTTTGCCACAACAAATATTTTAATTTGTCCTCTAAACAGTGTTCATGATATTAGCCCTTTGCTCCCATTTTATTTCTGCCTGTGTGATATACATTACACATGAACGAGTCCTACATCCATATGTCCACAAATTGCAGTGGACATATGGCAGCATACAGAAAAGTGGTCTTTTACATTTTGAATAAAGAAGACTTTGCAGCTATTATCATGGAGACATTACAGCATCCCTTTATGTCATGTTGCTGTTTAGCAAGATTGTGTCATGTATTTGAACCTTCTCAGCTGGCTTGATTTATTTTAATTATAGGCATCAGTTTACTCTATTTGTAACAAGTGGTGTGCAGAAATTGACCTAGTAATAATTCCTGAACAAATGTAATTTATTTAGTTGACTATGAAGAAATCTCGGCTATACTTGAAAAAGAGAACAAAAAAATGCTTTACTTTTAGACATGTATTGAATGCTATTTTTCATTAGTTCGCTAATAGCCAGATAGATGGACAATGAATTTTCCAGTAGCAAAGCAGCCCATAAGGAGTATTCTATAAAATGGTGTCATAACATGGAAAATCTATTGAAAAGAAATCTATCAGTTAAAAAATTTGAAATTGTCAGAATTTTCAGTGTAAGCCACAGGCACTTCATATAAATGAGGTGTCTGTTCAGATGGGATATTTGAAGTTCATCAGTTTCAGGCATTCAGATGAAAAAAATGCTTCTCAGAGAATGAGCGAATTGTTCCTTCCCAGCCAGCTCTAAGCAACAGCACAGTTTAGGATATCATTGGTAGATGCTGATGGGCACAGCTTAAAAGTGATACATGGCTGAGTGTGGGAGTTATTTGATGTATATCTGTTTGGGTAGTGCTGCTAGGGATTCTTCTGCCTAATTCCTATGGTCTCACTAATTATTTTACATGCTTTATTTATAAGTAATTTTATTATCAAAATATTCAGAGGAAAGGCTAGTGATAAAGAAGCAAGTCAGGAGAAGTCGTCTATGTCTCTCCAATGCCTATAGAAAGAGTGTAAATAGGAGCCATATTAATCACCAACACTGTCATCTTACTTCACTGGTAACAGGCAAAATGAACTATGCTCTCAGATTAAAGTTTCTCTCTATCCAACAAAGATATTGTAGAAGATAACAAAGCCTTTTCTTTGCAGTAAAGCTTTTCATGCATACTTTTATCTGATGTTTTAAGGACCATAGGCCATACTGTGTTTTCCATCCCATTCAAATAGGTGCATTTGTGTGGGATGTGCTGCAGGCACAGCTGGGAATGGGCTCTGTGCTGCTCCACCGCATACCTGATGCCAGCAGTTCTCAGAGTCTGTACCAACTGACAGCACTTGGGGTTCATTGTACCCCACACTTCCTCTTCCATTCTCTGCATAACATAATTTACACAGTACAAAATTGAGCATGGAAGGAGAAAGGGAACAGATCCATCTGGCACAAAATAAGAAAAGTCAGGTAGAAATTCTGCTCCTGTCAGTCTAATCCAGCTTCTTCTAACATCATAGTTCTTACAGATGTTGGCAAGAGTGGACCCTTCTGTCATTTGAATGATTACTGTCAGGTGCAAAATACATCTGTAGCCTTAGAATTAACAACAAAGCAGTATCTAGGCTCAAAAAGCACCAATGATTTCTCTGCAAAGGCTTATTTATACATACCTAGCTTAGGGATAATCTGCTAAATGCCAAACCACCACTTCAGTTGTCCTCAGCAAATCTCAGTCATTCTGCTGATTTTGGGGTGGGGAGGAGGAGCAGCATCACCACAAACCTCCCATTACTCCTGCACAAAACTAGCATGAGGACAAAAGATCTGGAAGCCTTAATAGTGCTAGAGCTCTGTGCAGACAGACAGACTGACGACAGCCATGAGCCTCCCACGTTGCGGCTACCTACTTGTAGAGGTATAACCAATCTGGTTTCCCAAGGCTAAGCAATAAAGGTCCTGAATATCAAGGTTAAGTGATAAATACAAAACAAAGGGAAAACTTTCCCTCAATTCTTTAATAAAACATTCCAAGAAAGTGCAGTGCTAATGGATCTGAAAAAATAAGCACAATCTAGCAATGCAGCACAGTGTCTCCTCAAGTGCAAGGAACATCATGCACAACAACAATTTTATACAGTTTCACCTCACACATTTCATATAAGAGCAGTAATATGCCCTTCAGTTCCCTGTTTCTTTGCATGAAGTGGGTACAATGGGTTGCTTTGTTCCTTGTACTCATTAAGCAACTTCCAAGCAGAAAACAAGGATAGTTGCCAGCTAAACTAAGCGTGGATTAAAACTACTTCTCATGTGCCCAGTTACAATAGTTACCTTGCAACAAGTATTCCTGTTTTTTCCCCTCTCACAAACTGTTAGCGTAGGCAAAAAATAAATTTCCAAATTAAGTGCTGAACTCCTGCCAAGTTTAATTTCATGGCTGGGAAGGAGAGTGCACTCTTTTGGATCCAGTCAGTTCCACAGGGACTGTGCTGTCCCCACAGTTTGTTCATGGCTTTTCCCAGTCTATAGGGCATATGGGAGTAAAAAGCATGGCATCAAGAAGGCAGAGATTAGGAACAAACCTGGGGTCCTGTCAGCTTGGAGTTGTCACCCAACAGATCCCAGCATCTAACTGTCCGTTCTCTCCTTTCTTCCTTATTGGACTTGGTGGAATTCAAACTTAAAGGCCCATTAAATTTGAAATGAACACAGCTCCCCTTGTGCTGTCCAAATGATGGGCAGGCTCCCCAGTGAGATCATAGCTCCGCTGGGTCTGGTATGTCAACATATCTAGCAAAGACACTGTTCCAGAATACCTGCTTGGCTTCTCTAGTCAACCCTCATGCTTTAATTGAGAGAGCTTTCAGGTTTGTTTGTTTTTTTTCAAAACTGGCATGATTTTAGCTGCCTGCTGCTAAAATCTGAGAAACACAGCGGTACAAACCAACCACCGCCTCCCCATGCTTGCTTACTTCAGCAAAAGGATTCTAAGGCTGAGGTCTGCCTAAGTCAAATAACTAAAAACATAAGAATCTTTGCTGTAGCAGACTGAGCGCAGTACATATGCCAGAAAGATCCTTAATGCTTTGGGAGTATGGGACAAAACAGGCTGTCTCATCTGCTGTCACATTGTGAAAGTGAATTTGTGCACAGTTGTAGGTACAGACATACAAATATGAACAGCAAAAAGCAATACACTCTGAGTTCCAAGCTTGCTTCTCTCACAAGCCCACAACTCCCGTTCTAAGCCCCAAACACCTGGAATCATTTCATGAGCAGAGGGAAGTAAAGAAAAACATTATTAATTTATGGCAGTGATTTAACTAAGTTTGATAATAAATGTGACAGTGTTTTATGAGATTTGATGTCAAGGTACATTCTATTATTTTCTGCATAGAGGACAGGGTCAGACAAGCTGTCAGGGAGACCATCCTGTTGAGTCACAAGGTTCAGAAAGGTTCCCATTCCTCTTCAAACTCCTACTCAGGGTGGAGTCTAGGTATGGTGGGAACCAGTCCCAGTCCCAGACTTGGTCAACTGTTTAATTCTAAAGGATTATACATACATGCAATCAATGCTTAGCTAAGTTTTTAGCATGCTATTAGTCACTTACCGGAAATCTGTTGTGGCAAGGAACCTCTCAACTTCAAGGAGTAGAACCTTAAGCAAGTGTCCCTGCTCAAGGAGAAATTCTGGCTTGCAGCCTGCTTCCATACAGGAATGCTCAAAGGGCTTTTGGGCTGTCACTATTCAAGGAGTAAGATAATTGACCTATAGTCATATTCTCATGGGAACAAAGTATCTAGGTAACCCCCTTCCAGACAGTGATTTGACTGTAGGCAGATATCCTCTAAGGTCCAGGAGTAGCTAATCACATCTCTCACTGACTGCTACGGCTCAAGCAGGAGTCAGGGGAGAAAAAGGGGGGTTAGGGGCAGGGAAGAGGGAGAGGACACCATCACAAATCAGGAGCCTGGTTTTGCTGCAGTTTCCCCTGTACAGAAGATGAGGGAGGTAGCCAGGAGAGACTTGGGGATGAGGAGGGTTGTGGGCTCACCCATCACAGGTTGCATGTTCAACAGAAGATGAGTCCCCATTCACCACCGACAACCATTTAGATGATTCTTCATGAACTTCAGCTTGGTCCAGTAAAGGATTTTCTTACTTAGGTCTGTATTAATATCATACCCCTTATTAAAATCACTGAAGCTTCAAGTTTTAATTCCCTTTTCTGTCCACATCTGCAGAACACTCCTCATCTCCATCTCCTGCAGGAATTTCAGTTTCTGTGCAGTTTTGTTGTCCCCTTTTGCTTTGCCACCCACCCTTTTCAGTGAGGCTTTCTTGTTGCTACCCCTAACTCACAGCCAGGACACATGGATAACCTCTCAGCACACAGTAAGCAAGAGCAGGCCAGCAACAGGCCTCTTATCCCCTAGACCCTCATCCCCAAACACTGCTCAACACCCTCGAGTCCAGACTCCTCCAAAACATCAAGCAAGGCTACACTTTCCACTGCTTCACAGAAGGAGGGAACACAGCCTGTTTCACTGCTGCAGTATAATCAGAGGGCACCGACCTCACAGCTGTGAACTATAACCTTTTAGAAAGTGTTTAATGCACTCTTTATGGCAGCCATTATTTTTACAGTGTTTTCACTTCGAGAAAGAAAACAGAGCAAATGTTTATAACAGCTTAGCTAAATAAGCTCAACAGGTGAAGTGTGATGCTCACCTGGGCCAACCCAGCCCACCTGGCAACTGACAAACGTCAGTGGCTGGAAACCAAAACAGCCATGGAAATGGACCTCCACACAGAAAGGAAAAAGTTTCTTCCCCTGCTTCAGTTTTTGTTTGTTTCTTTAAGTAACAGACTGCTTCAGAAAAATAAACACACAGAAGGGCTCAGGGCAAAGATACATTTTGTATACAGCTTTAATGAAAACATGTTTTTCTTGTTAACACCTTGTTATATCCTAAAATCACAATACAGAAAAAACTGTGAATAAGGCTGTGTGCATAGACATCTCAGATTTTTAATGAAATTCACAAACCAACATAGCTTCCCCCACATGCTCGCCACTATGATGCCATCAGCAGCTCCCAGTGTGCTTGAACCTGGCTAAGCACTACCTGCAAAATCTCTCCACAAGCAGCACACTCTGCTAAGACTGGTCCAGTACAGGGCTGTAGCACTAAGCTCTTCTCACCAGGCTGAAAAGCAGACAGAAATGAGATACAACTGTCAAAGCCACAGGTTGAGAATATTACTTTTCATTAGAGCTCACTTCTGCTGCCTGCTTTCATACAAGCCAAAAGCATCAGATGCCCATGGACTGGCTAAAATATTAGAGGAATTAATCTGCACAACCTCTCAGAGTTTGGGGTGGATTTTTGTTCCACTGTAATATGATAAATACACTAGCAAACAACACTATCAGAAGCCTTTATCTAAGCAGCTTCATAAGGCTATTCAGGACTCAACATAGCGTGTTCCATCCAGGAGATAATATTTCCATTTCAAAAGAATTCAGCAGCTTCTTTCCAACAAAATTTCATAATTTCATTCCCTGCTGCACCACGTCAGCCAAAGCTGCTGGACTGCTGAAGTTAAATAGAATTCAGAAGACAACTGTTGTCACACAGAGCTGGAAAGGTAATGGCATTTGTTAAAGGGGAAAAAAAAAAAAGTTATACTTTTCTCTGATAATGACCCCAAAGTGACTGTGTTCACTGGTAGTGATCCAGAGCCCCACATTTCTGTGATCTGCTGGGCCTCCATGAAAGAGTAGCATATTGCTATAATGAGTGACAGCAGTAGGAGAAAGGATCTTGGGACAATGCTGATACCTGAAAGCAGGCAATGGTTGTTCGGCAGGTAATGAAATCCTACTTGTAACAAGGAGACAAGAAAAGATGGTACTGGGAATTGGTAGTGTTTGAACTCTGAAACTCAGTGGGAGGGAAAAGAGAAGCAGTTTTTGTGAAATACCTTGTTCTCAGGAGTTTCAGAGTAAAAATTGTGCTTTGGGGCACCTGATTGCTCGCTCACATCAACACTTAAAGAAGAAGCTTGAATTCCCTCATATATTTAGTGGCAAGAGGGGGCCTTAAAGCAGGATTTAGACCCACTTTATACCATATTATTAATATCAAGAAGCCATAAAAGACTTTTAGTGTTATTGCAAATTGGACTTTGAATCCCAGCAGAGTACAAAAACTGAGGCTGAACTACAATACCAAACCCAGACTTCAGCAAAGTTCAGAAATGAATCTCCCTTTAAAACTGTTACTCAGTTTAGAAAATAGATCAGTCATCTGACACGTGAGCTGCAATTCCCATTAGCTTTGGGGAAATTCTCCTGTTGATCCAGACTCCTACCACAACTTAACTTCTGCATAATAATTACTTCCTTAGGAATCCTGCTATTTTACTATTTGTAAGGACAAAAGAACACTATTGCAGATTTTATAGGAATAAAGTGTTTCTCTATCAAACCTAACAGAGAGTAGCCTCCAGGGTAGATGGGTAGGTATGGTATTTCCACTCACTCCCACTACTTCTTGACTGTGGAAACAGTAGTATTATTTTTAGCACAGCAGGTGTAGAAAAGGGTGGTTTTGAGAGAAAGAAAACAAGAAAACAAAAAGAATGAATTATTTATGCAAGTTAAATCAAAATATGCTCCATATAAATGTTTAATCAGGTTTTCACCAACTTCCCTCCATATGCTCAGACTTGCTCAACAGCAGATTTCTAATGGAATCACTAAATATATTTTAATAGCATGGTGTCATGCAATTCAAATTCAGCTTAGAGTTTCCTTCATTCAAAGCAGCTACATTAAGAAAAACAATAAAGTCACTCAGAGTTAATATTTAAAGAAAAGAATTAGTAAAAAGTATTGAAGGATTTTCCTTCTGTAGTCTATTTGTCACAGTCATGTGAAATACATGAGTACAATCACTGTGCCAGGACAGACTGAGAGAGAAAATTTAAGAATGTTTAAGAAATACAAGTTATGCTTGTCAGACAACTTTCTGGGACAGCCAAAAGAGAGGTCACTCTGATTCTTACATAAGAACTCCAGAAAGCACCAAAAACCTCTAATGTTCTTTTCCCCATATTTCAAAGTCCTTCAAATGAAATCAAAACCAGTTTATATCTTAATACACCTGCTTTTTTTTTTTTAGTTACCAGCTCTTACTCTACAGGGCCATCTTTCTAGGAGTGCCTGAGAATTAAAAGTCAGTACCCTGGGTGGGATGTCAGTCACCACCTGCATTAACAACTCGCTAACCAAACCAAAATACCTACAGAGCTCTTTCTTTACCAGTGCACCAAAAGGCTGACACACAAATGTTCATTCCCCACTTCCAGAATATAAGCAATTCAATACTCTCAGCTTTCCCTCAGCACTAGCCACTCTGCTTCTTGTCTTCCTTTTTATACGAAGCAGCTGGTCCCTGCAGATTAACAGAGCCCAGCTGCATCTGGTCTCCAGCCACTTAACCCCTTCTTAGCTGGTTCTTCATCCTCGCAAAGGAAAATAGGATTTGCCAGCTTTCTGGGAGCCTCCTGAGATTTGCAATAGGAGCATCCCTACCAGCAAAGGCAGTATAGGTTTTAAAAGCTGGGGAGAAAAGCTTACCATGGTCTGAAAAGATGTTTATTTCACGTGGTAAGCCTAACTCTGTATAGAGCTTAAAGTCAAGGATGTAAGAGAATTAAGAAGACTTGGGAACGATAATGTCATATACAAATGTATTAAAAATTTATGAACGATATTTTAGAACTTACTGAGTTTGATGTCAAATGATCTCTGCTCTGCAACTAATTAATTATTTTGCAAAATCCTCTACTGTCACGTTGTTGCTCTTTAAGCATGCTGTGTTGTGGTTAAAATTATTTAGACAGAATGTGCACCTGTATGAAGTTCTTCCAGACTTTCCAGAGGGGACCAGAGTTGTATCCACAAGGGCTTATTTCTAGAGTTTGTGAAATCTTCAGAAACACAGGGTCAATATTATATAGGCATTTGTGATGGCTGCAGTATTTAACACCTGCTGAAGAAAAATTAAACATTTGAAGTTTTGTCAGAATTTCCATGCATGAATTTATCTTCGCTTGCAATAAGAATAACAGTTTACACTGGCTTATTTTTTCACCAATATACGCTTTTGAATAATAATTTGATATTAGAAGTAAAAATGTTTGAATAAAATACTTTGGTATTGAGTGCTTTCCTCTTTATTACTGAAGTTCTTGATATCACAAAGTGGAGAGTAACCATTGATAGCTTAGTGCGATCAAAAAGGGATAATGGAGTTTAAAGAATAAAGGGCTATGAACACGCAAACCTATAGTCTCCTAGTTCTTCAAGTTGTTTTCAATGAATGGTGTTATTTCTCCATCACTGTAGTCTCCAGCTGCTGCTCCCACCAAGGAATTTCCTCTTTGGAAGGCTTTTGTATCCATCCCTGGTGTGAGGCAGCATTTTGCTTAGTTATATCAGTTATATTGTCTTCCAAGTAAGGCATTCACTTAGGATTCATATAACTGCTACCAGAGATGGTCTTCAGCTCCCTGAATAGGCATGCAGACAAGCCTGGACACCACCACTCATCTTTCCAGACCTTACATAGTTTGATTTTTGCTGTGATGGAAACACTTCTTGCTACATCTGCATTTTCATTCTCAGGCGAGAGGAGGAACTGAGGCTGTCCAAAAGAAAGAAGCAACCACTCACAGCTTAGCCCAGCCCTCAGGACTTTGTGAAAAATCAAAAGGTGCAGAACAATAACCAGCACCCTACCTTATCTCAGATGCATCCAATGGGCTTTCCTGTCTTTGGCTGCATTTTAACATGTGCTTTTATGGAACCCAAACAGATTGGCTTGCATCCTCTAGACCAGAAGGTTTCTTCTAATCCCATCTGAGCCAATATTTTTTCCACACGAGAGTCATGAAATTCATTGCCTCATGATGTGCTTCTGACCCTGGGAAGCCCCAGGGCAAAAAGAGACAGAGACAGCTGTTAATCTAGCAGAAACTGCCAGGTTTGCGAAGACCTTGCAATGGACCCAGAACATCAGCAGAAGTAAAGGGCCCTGGGGGAAGAGCAGACCTTAGATCAAATCAGACCAAAAAGAGAATAAAGAGTAAATCAGAGAGAAGAGCTACAGTGATAAGAGAACAGATAAAAAGTCTAAAAAATCTAATTCTGAGACAAGATGATAAACTGGAGAGCGGCTGAGGGCTGGGCTGGATTTGGGCTGGACTGAAATAAATATTAGGCAGGAGAGTATGAAAGGATCTGAACATGCTGGGACCAAGAGGCTGAAGGCAGATATGTATAAAGTGAGAATGTAATACAGAAGATAAATTTTAGAAAGTAAGACAAATATTCTTTGTAATGGAGTATTAATTGTAATTTTTGTTCCTTTCCTTCCTGTGATGCTTATAACTGCATTAACAGATTAACATGCAATGCTGTCCCCAGAACAGAGTCTGTGTAAGGTAAAACAGTTTGGATTTTTTTGTGGGGGTGAGAGGGAGAACTGAGCGTGAAGTGCTTCCAGAATTCCAGTCTCAATGACCTAGTTTTAGTTCTGATTAGGAAAAAAAAAATCCAGAGTCACTGCAGTCTCTATCCACCTACGAAACAACAGTTGCAAACAAGGAGCTGGTTAAAACCAGGGTGGTTTTAGTAGCTGAGAGATCTTGTCAGTCACCTCAACACCTCACATGAAACTGCCCACTGCTTCCTACACCTGCTAATCCATCCCTCCCGGTTTCCATTTTTCATCCCATAGTACTCAGATCAAAGCATTCTTGCCATACCGTCCCCTTTCCAGAGAGAAATGTAAAAAGGTTAACAGTTGAAGGTCACCGGCCTCCGCCTCCCACCACCCTGTCTGCTGCCATGCTGGGCAGGAGCACAGGCCGCAGCTGGCGTGGGGCAGGGCCGCAGCCTCCCGCTCGCCCAGCGAGCAGATGCGTCGGGGCCCAGTGCCGCCCTCCGGGTGCACCTGTTGGTTTGCCACCATCTGCTAGCCAAAATGGTGAAAAGCTGGCCACACCCAGTGCCGGCCGGCTGACAGGGGGAGAAGCTTAATCTCTTCCCTACAGGCTTCAAAACGGCAGCCAGGGCACAAGCTGCACAAAGGGGCGCCCGGCACAAAGGCCCAGCCCGGCTCAGCTGGGCCTCGGGGGGCACCTAATCTCCCCTCATGGTGGGGGGCTGACAAGAAAGGGCTCGTTAAATACAACTGGAGAGCTATTACCTGACAAGAAAGCGTAACATAAACTGCCTATTTTTTTTTTTTTTTTTAAGAAAGAAAGGTATTAGGTTAACATGGATACTAATATTAAGCAAATAAAGCCACAGTGGTATTTTTGAAGACTATTTAGTGATGTGGAAGCATTGCAAAGAGGCCAGTGCTAGTCCGTGCTAATGGGGATGGCTTGTAAGCTGCATAGCTTGAACGCTTGCTTTGGGAACTGGAGGCTCCATTAAGCACACACCAAGGCTGTTTCCCATAAGGAATTAGTTACCTGCAGCCAGCCACAGCAGCCACTGTCAGCACTCTCCAAAAAGCACAGCCTGTGTGGAACCTGTCACCAAAGTACTCAAAAATACATTTATTATCAATTGTGTAGGAAGTCAAGAAATATGTGAAACACAGACAGGATTTTTGCAAAAATAAAGGTTATTTCAGAAACTTCCCGTTCCAGCCTCTAAGTTATCTACAAGAAAATACTTCAGAAACCAGGGTGATTGCATGACCTATTAAGGCACTGTTTGTCTATTCATTATTGATGTATTTACCAGAATCCAGTTTAATAGTGAGTTAATTAGGTATATGCAAAGTCAACCTGCTAATGCTGAACCTTGTCTTGAGCCCTTCCTGCTAGGCAGCAGACTCAGCACATCAACTCTTGGGCATTTTATCAGGCACATCTGATCTTTTTCTTAGAATTTTTTTGCCATCAGATGTAGAAAGTCAACACCAAATTCTCAGACTACTCCCTAGTCCCACAGGAATCCAGGATGGAGCGCAGCCTCACTGATCTTCCCTCCCACTAACACATCAGCTCGCACTGCTCTGGACAGAACCGAGAGCCCAGACCTGTGCAGGTGATGCTAGCAACTGGGGAGAAGGATGGTTTTTGTACAGTCATTTTTTTTACAGGTGGTATGAGACCTTGAGCACAGGTATTTCATTGTATCAACTCCCTGTACTGTTTGCTTTTTTTATCCACCTGTGCATTTACACCCAAGAGTTACTGCAAGCTCCCTGAAACAGAGACTTTGTTATCGGTCACTGTGCTGCAGTGTCACTCCAATTATTTTTTTTTTGTCTCCTCCATCAGCTACATTAAAAGAAATATAGCAAATAATAATAATGATATTGTAAGAGCTGCTCATCACCCTTAGGCTCTGAAGCCAGGGAGAATTATTTTGGTATGCAATATTTTTTCAAGGGTAATACTGAAAGTTTCATCATTTGAAATATTTTAATTTAGAATTGATAATGCAGTGGAGGAGGTAATGATCTTACATCCGGAGGGATTAGGACTTTTCTATCTCTAAATTTGCAGAAGTTATCTGAAGGCAAACACTGAATAGAAATATATTAAACTATTGCAAGCAATCAAAATTTGAAAAGAAAGTTAAATATTAAAATATAAAAATAAATTACAAGTTTTCCCTTTAAAATATGTGCAAGATAATTCAGAGCAAATGTTAAAACAAGACTGTCTGCTAAATTAGTTGTAAGATACCAGTGGCTACTTTTCCATTTTTGCTAATGATGAGAAATGTAAAAGCCCAGCTTCATAATTCAGAGTGGTCATTTCAAGACTTTCCAAAAACACTTATTCTAGATGTGCTTGTATAGCTAGTCACCCTGTTTTTTCTGTCCTTTTAAGATAAAAATACTCTTAAAAAACCTGTAGTTCCAATCTTTTAATTTCTCCCTCCATGAACAAAAATATGTTTTAATGTAAGAAATACTGAAGGATGATAGAGTTGAATTAACACCCTTAAACTAAGCATATTGCATTCTCTTAAATCAATGGTTTCACTTCTGCCCTCCAGCAATATGTGATTTGTAAATTTGAGACATGCTACCTTTAGGCAGTAGGCAATCTCTTTAAAAACACTAACGCAGGCAACATATGGTGGCACTGCAATATGAAATTGTTCTAAAGATACAAGTTTCCAGCTTCAGTGGTACAAGCCCAAATTTAAATAAAACATAGTATCATATGGTTCCTGCTTAAACACTTTGGTAAAAAAACCTGGCTATATGGTCATTCACTAAACAACAGAGGGAACAGTTTACGTATGTAAACTTGGAAACCCACTGTCTATAAACATGCTGTCACCCACAACCTTTCAATACATATAAATACGGAAATATGACAGCTTGTATATTTGCAGACCCTTATAAGCTCATGGATTTCTCTCTTCTTATTTTTATTTTTGGTTTAATCACCCAAACACAACCATGGGTATTTTTTGTTGTCAACACGTATGTGTATCTCATAAACCACACATTCTATGTCCACATTTTTCTACCGCTGAGACCAGCTGGGTCACATTAGTCATGTCAAAGCATGTCAAGGACTATAACATGTAATTCAGCCCAATGTTACGGTGAAGGTGAATCTGTTCCATTACCCATGCAGAGAGGGGACAACAGTATTTTAGCTGGGGGACATGACTTTTTACTTAAGTCTGCTCTTATTGCCAAATGTACATATAAATTCCTGAAGCATAACATAGTTTTTTGTCCATTGGTCACAAGGACAGCAAAGAGATCATACGAGGAAAATGTGTTTTATTATTACTCATCAATGACCTGATCTGGTAGCTTAACAAATGATTTGGAAAAGGGTAGGATGGGCCTTGTGCTGTTACATAAACAGCCAGAGCTCAACTTCTATTCCTGTTTCTGGTGTTACAAATGCTGTACAATTACTTTGGTCTGTAATTTAACTTTGTATATGTTGTACTTCACTGTTCCTGTCTGGAAAATGGAGAACTCTTCCTCATGAATAATTTTCTTGTAAAATAGGAATAAAGAAGGTTATATGAAGGCCTTGTACACTTCTGCTCTTGCTCTGAAGCTCTTGTGCATTCTCTTTCCCATGGATGGACTTCAATAAGAGGTGTCTGAATGTTCTTCCCACTGGCAGCTCCAATCAGCCATTAATTACAAAGGCCTCTTGCCTTGACCAGGTTGTCTCTTAGGCCCAGACTCCTACAGTGGTTTTATATAGCATTCAATGGCAGCAGAGACAACTGGACTATATGTTAATAAGAAAGCAATGAAAGAATCATTGGGAGTTTGAATTTCTTTATGTGAATTTTACAAATTATATGCTGCGGTATCAGTGCAAAATTCATCAATTGTCCTCAGCTTTAGACACTGGAAAGCAAAGTATTTCTATCCTCCTTTGGGAAGCACGGAATTGGATTAATTGAGACTGCTTAGTGGATGTATAGCTTATTTCTGCAAATATATTCTCTACAGACTAATGACCTCTAGGCTACTCATTTGAAACTGGATATTTAAAGATGTTTAGACATCTATAATCACTGACTTCAATGAAGTTAAAGAAATCCCTCTAGAATTCTTATCCATGTGACTATGAAAAGGTTGGTGCATGGCTGCACTTGCCTTGTCCCCATCCCTACTTGATCATATTCCTCAGGGATTCAGCAAATACAAATCATAGGTAAGAACAATGGAAAGTCACAGATAAGCTAGGAATATTCAGTTAATTCTATGAGGTTCTCTTTTTCTGCCAGTGAAAAACTTATGAATCATGCTCTACTGGATATTTTTCAGTGACCCCAAGTCAGCAGAACATCATGTTGTCATGCCTCCTCTGGAGCAGCAAGGGCCTCTTCAGGGCAGACCAGTGCCGCAGTGGCCTCATCTTGTCTAGAGGATTGTGCAACTTAGAATGATTAGCTAGATGATTATGTCAATTCTGCAGTTGCTACGTGACCTGGCAGTAGAATAAATACATATTGCTATTATTTAAGCTTCTTTTCTTGGGTACCATCTACATTCAAATCACTTTCAGACATGCCTTGATGAGTACTGCATATCCTTTTTCATCTGCTGCTTCTACCTACTTTTATATCTCTTGTTGTTCATGTATATCGTGTAATTATTGTATCTCTGGCTTTGAACTGAATTTTTAGGAAGATAGATGGGCTTCTTTTGCACAACCAGGTGTATCTGCATTGAAGTGCAAGGAGCTGGGATTTTTTACAAGAGATACTGATCTTGCTCCAGCTTTTATTTTACTTGTTATGGCCCATGGATGTTTCCCTGATATATATATAAGAATGAAATTATACATGTGGACTACAATAAAAGTAATGATACCAGGTAAATATTTTGTCACTACTACTAATAATGGCAATTATGGAGTCTCCTTGTCCCCAGCAGAAATAAACACATGTAAGTCCTCACATTGCCACTTGAAAAGTTCAAGATCAAGAGCAAATTACTACCTCATTGTAGATGAAACAGGAAACAACAACATGATACGACTATTCTCCATGGTTTTGTATCAAAATGAAAATGCTTCTGTTCATTAAGAAGTTGTTTAATTTGATAGACAAATACAAGATAATGAAAGAAGCAGCATTATGATCTTTATTGAAACTGGATAACTTCCTACTCTACTTTGACTCCTGGTACTTTCTTTTTATAGCCTCTGGTAACACAATAATGTTCAATGATAAAAGAGAATAAAGTTTCAGTTTTAGCTTACAGGGCCCTTTTTGCAAGAGCTGAAATCCAAATGGAGATTCTGCTAACTTGCAAAGCTTGTACTTCAACCTGGTTAATTTTTCAATTAATTAATGACTCACCCCACGCAGCAAATCTAGCATTTGGGTACATACCTTTGGAAAAGTTTGCAGTTGTGTCATGCAGTTACTACCACAATTCTATCAAGTCTACCTGGAAATAGTGGCCAACCACACACTCAGCTTGTCATCTGCACATACAGATACTGTGACCCATGAATACAATGCATTATAATGATGTACAATATGTAATTGCTGTGAATAAAATTAGATTAAAATGTCCATGAAGGCTTGCAAAAAACCCCTTTAGTATTGTCAGAGGATATTGGGGCAGTCTTCCTCCAGCTCCTGTCCTCTTCTACTCTGTCCCAGAGAAATCAAGCAGAGCTTTTTAGTTATTCAATTGTGTTAGCAAGTGTGATGTTTTATTAGATCCTCAAAACTTCAAAAAAATTTGGTCTGTACTTATATTTTCACAGCAGGAATGGGTAATATTTGTGGTATTACTTGGCAGCACCTAAGACTCAGGTGAAATGCGGCAATTTTGATTAAATTTTATCAGAGCTCTGAGACTGTTCAAATGGGAAGATTAAACAAAAGTGCAATGTCTTTAATACTGCAATATATATATATAAAATTTATATGCACTTTTATGCAGAAGTGGCTTTGACAGAAATACCTTTCAGTACAGAAAAATTTGTGATTCCTGTTGAGATCTGCCTCAAATCTCCAAGGTAAGCATGTCTGTGTGTGGAGAATACCCTGCAAAGAATAGGTGGTAAATTTGGCAAGTCTCTTTTTTGTCTTTGTCTGACACAAACAGGATCCCACATGTGAGTTTTATTTAGATCTCTCACAAATATGAAGGAGAGGAAATATTCTCATGAACTCCTGCAAAGAGAAGCCATCAAACCTCACCTCCAAGCTGTAAAACAGTATCACATGCTTCAGGTACTGTGATGTATTACTACTTGCCAATGTCCTTGTGCTACCTGGATTTCATAAATCAGATTGCAGAACAACAGAAAATTGACATAGAAGGATCCTGATAAGCTGTCCAGTTCACCTCATTTCCATGGCTGCATGGTTTCAGCTGTTTTGTCAGCGCTTGGTTCCAATGGGCCAAGTGATGAGGCTTCCATAGTAACTCTTAAAATTCTATTCCGTTGTTTTAATACATCTCATAGTCTGGGAATTTCCTCTTCTTGTACAGCTTGAAGTTCCTCTGCTTTAGTTTCATCCAATCATTTCTTGCAATATCTATCCTAAACCAGACATAAATATTTAATGTTTCACTTGATGTTTGAATCACCTCAGTAAGAGTCAAAACAAATTGAGCATTTGCATGGATGATAGAAATATCTAGAACTGTTACAACTAAGGACAACATGGATTTTGGAAAGGAGAATTTGTTTAAGAATTTTGACCACTCTTTTGCTACCAAAAATTATAGAGGATTTCTATGATTCTGTGACATTCCTGAGTGCAGAGTGGGCCTTGCCTGATATAGTTCATGGGAGTGTTGTCCACAGGAGCTCAGAAGTAAGGGTACAGGATAGCAGGACTAGGAGTAATGGATACAAATTGAAAGAGGGTAGATGTAGGCTGGACATAAGAAAGAAATTTTTTACTGTGAGGGTGGTGAGACACCAGAACAGGTTGCCCAGAGAGACTGTGGATGCCCCCACCCTGGAAGTGTTTAAGGTCAGGCTGGATGAGGCATTAAGCAATGTGGTCTAGTGGGAGGTGTCCCTGCCCATGGAAAGAGAGTTGTAACTAGATAATCTTTAAGGTCCTTTCCAACCCAAACCATTCTATAATTCTATGTTCTGTTCCCAGAACCTGCAATGCATTGGCTACCCCCTGAGATGGAGATCTTGGAGGATTCTGTGAATTTGGGCTCCATAAAGACTTCAAGGCCTGTTCCTGTCTGGTAATTCCCACATTCTTATGTCAGAGAAATAGGAATTTCACAGCAATGGGAAACAAAAATCCTATCAGTTTTTCAGTAATCATGAGAAACCCTTTATTGCTGTGCTTGGATTCAGGAGGAGGAAAGGAGGGAAAAGCTTTTAAAGGCCATTCTACCTTTCATTAATATTTTCCCCCACTTAGATACATGAACATTTGCTACTTTTAATATCTGTCCTTAAGGGTCTGCACTAACATCATAACTCCATTCTAGAGTCAGCTGAGGCCAGAAGCAATGCATGTGGTTCCTTGCTACTCTGAGTGCTGGAAATACATGGTGTCTTACCACACTTGAAATTCTTCCCCACTCTCCACAGTCCCTAATAATATCCTGGACATGTACCTTCATCTATATTCATGAGAGTGCAGATGCAGCCAAATTAGTGGCAGCAAAGCACATTTTACATTGTAGAAAATACAATCTGTCTTCTTCTTGATTTTTTTTTAATATATAAAAAGTTTTATTTAAAAAAAAAATCAGACAGTAAGATTTAAATTCAGCACCACCCGTTGCAAGAGTCTGTTTTAAAATGCACAGCTGGCTTGATGATGAGTGACAAATCAAAAGTCAGAGTGAAACTTCCCAATCATCTGAGCCCTTGCCACCCGATTAGCAGAAGAAAAACAGGGCAGATGGAGGGAAACGCAGCAGTTCGGAGGGAACAGATGGCCACTACGAACTTGATATATGAAATTAATAACACTTTCTCAAATACAATTAGTAGCAGGAATACATTACCTGAATTTTCATAACTGTGAGCAAGCTGACATTAAATGAGGTTTTTCAGATTAACAGTCAATATAACATTGATATTTGGAGAGAAATAAAAAATTATATGGAAAGTAATAAGGTTCTTTCTGCTTTTTGTGCTATAACTGATTATGAGTGCCCAGCTGTACAAAGCCTGCATGATTCTATAGTTTGAAACTCCCCAGATATGTGCTTTTATGATTAACTCATTTATTTCTTAAACCAAAGACAGTCACCATGAGGTTTCACACAGAATCTGACTGTGTCATGAGAATTTGTATTATGGTGGAGGCTTCTTTGGTCCTTACTGACAAAGGCTTGGATATATTTGGAACATTATTCTCAGAAATTAAGACTGTTTTTGAAAATCTAAAGTGGGAGGTCTAAATACGTCCTGGCTTCTTGTGTTTCAACACCTTCTGAAAATCAGTTCCATTTAATTTGTCTTTAATTGGGCATCCAAAATAATTAGGTTTCTTTGAGAATGCTGATTTCTGCTTTTATGGATGCTCTGTACAGAAGAGACAGGATTCAGAACAAGAACAAGGAAAAATGTGCAGCACACTTCAAAGATGGGTTCATGGCTTGGGAAGAAACAACATTACAACACTGCACATAAGCCAGCTCAGTGGATTGCACTGACATACTCAGTTCGGCTGGGTGGATGACAAGGATCGTGCCTGGTTCCTTACAAGCTCTGGCATATCTAGAAGGATGATTTAGTGGGTATTTCTTTAATCACATCTACTGCCACTTTTTCATAAACCAGGGGTGTCAGAATCAGCTGAGAGGTCATTTTCTCAGCTAAAAAGAAAACATTACAAAGAGAATTAATAAAACCAAATACTGACACTCTCATAAGGCAACAGTAGTAAAAATTATTACCTTCAAACTAAAATTTGCCTTTCCAGAGTGTGTGCTTACATGTACACACACACATCAAGGAAAACATTTTCTTTTTCTTCCCAAGTAATCTTTTACTACGGTGCAACAGCTTTCACTGAAGAATCTTAAATTTGAGGTTGAATCTTCCTGTTATTCATATTGGTTTATCAAGCTGAAGTTCATAAATATGAAAAAGGACATTCCAGAAAAGCCAAGATGGAATTGGAAGCACAAGAGTTACTGTAGAAACATTTTCCTGAGATAGCCTGAAATAAAAATTTCAGTCTATGGGAATTAAACAGTTTGCTATTTAGAATGCTCTTGGAAGGCCTGGGGGAACCTTTTAATCCTTTGCTACCCGATGCCTGGGATAATAAAGAAATGTAGTTGAGTTTCTTCCTTTCACTGTGACACAATAGTCACTTTTTTCTCCCTTTGCTCTCTGTTTTGTTATTTTCTTTATTGTCGTTTCTCCAGCCATAGCCGACAGATGCAAATGTAATTTGTTTATGAATCACAGCACATATTTATGTGAATATACCATATGAATATGCTTGCGGTATGATTTCAGCTGGGTGAATACTGCAAAAGATGATTTGCAAACACTGCTAAGAATAAAGGGCATGATACAAGCTCATTGCGATCTGTGAGATGAGTCCTTTTTGCTTCCAGGAGTCTGGCTCAAGCTCCAAGCCAAGACTTTCCATTCAAAGAAATTCATATTTGCTGGTTTGTCTGTCGTTCGTTTTTACCCAGGAAGAGTTTTGTTCATGCAAATGCTGTGGAGAAGCTTCTACTTGGGGTAATCCACATTCCTGCACAAATACATGATTTTTTTTCTATGACTACATATGGTCATATGGAAGTGATATCAACACAAGAATCAATGAGTAATCATTATTAATAATGGATACAGCAATGATCTAGAAAGCTCAGGAATCATAGACATTTGCATTTTATTTAGTTCTTCAGAGATTATTCAGTCCCAAACAAAGCTAGTATTCTAAGATTAGGAGGCAGCAGAACTTCATATACAGCAAACTTTAACAAAGGAAGGATCAAGATTGTTCTCAGCAGTGTAACTTATACAAACAGCTGAAAATAAAAACTAACTTGGGCTTTAGGTTTCAAAGTTTTTAAGTATTTCCTGCTTCCCTTAAATTTTAGTTCTGCAAGGTGTCATTTCAGTGGACATTGAACTCACAGGACCATATGGAACTGGGCTACTGCCAAAGGGCATAGCTGTTAATCAGTCAATTCATGGACAATGTCTATAGTTTTTACTCAGATAAGCAAAATTTGGTCATAAGTTACATTTCTCGCACCAGACAAACAACAATATGATGAGTATCAAACTCTAATGAACAGCAATAACGAAAAGTGCTCCAACAGCAGAATGAAAATGCCTTTTAACGCAAAAGTTAAAGCATCTCTTTTTGGATTCTCATTGCCAACATTTAAGTTGAAGAATTTGGTAATGTTTATTCTTCAGTTCTAGGAACTCTTTATGACTGCCTTCAGTCTTGTCTTTTTCATTTCTTTGCATGGCAGAAAATATCTGCAGATGAAGATACATTCTGGCACCAAATAAAATCTTCCCATGTATTAAACTTTTGCTGTTCGCTTGACTCAGTGACCCAGAAGTATTGTCCAGAATTGCATTAACCAGTTCCAGGCAGTGGAGACAAAAATTCCTTTCATTCATCAACAGATAAGGAGTTTTGACAACTCTCCCTTGGGAGAAAGCTGGGGCGGAGTAGGGGGGACGACAAGGGGACTGGGGGAGGTGGAAGCAAAAAGAGATTACAATGTAATATTGCAAAAAGTGCAGTTAAGGAGGCAAAGAAAGATTGAAGGAAGCTATGGGGCTGCCTGCATAGACAGGGAGACTGCTATCAGAATTGAACAAGAGAAAATCCAGATCCCCCTTCCACTCCTCTACCTGTTTCTTCTCAATGTCACTATCAGTGCACATAGTGATATAAAACAGGTCTAACAAGTATTCCAGTAACTCCTCAGGACCACCAGGGCAAAAACAAAAACATTCAGGGCTTGACACTTAACCAAGGCAACATGCCAAGCTTATCACATGTGAAAAAGCCCTGTAGAGGAAAATAATCATCTTCATGTTCACAGGCCCTGGGTGTTAACTCTCCAAAGAATCTCCTGTATTTTCCATTCTTTTGACTATTGCAGCTGAGGGGGTTATTTGCACAGAAATCCAAACAACAGATTTCTATTAATTTGCAGGGTATGGGAAGGAGCCAACGATTTATCTTTTGCATTGTAACACTGATTAGAGGCAGGGTGCTTCCTTGTTACCACAGAGGCTAGTGCAGTGAGATGACCTGATGCATGGCTGACTTTCCTGTGATCCAGAAATCACTCAAGGAGCTGTGCAGAGGACAGCAGTTCTACTTTCTCATAACCTTCAGAGTTTATAAATATTTTTGTAGATCTTTTTTTTCCAGTGGAACATGGTGAGCAAAAAATAAACTTTTCTAAGAAATTATAATAACGGCTTGTGTCAACAAGTTGTAGTGACCCCAGACCAGAAAATGAGGCCCCTGCCCAGCTGACTGCCAGTATTTGCTTTATGTCTTTCTCCACCTCGTGCGCCTGGAGCTGCCAGGTCCAATGCTAACACATTTGGTGTGTTCATTTTGGCTTCTACCTGCACATTCAGGGAGGAGGTGGAGGGCTGGTTTTCCACTAGCTGTGAACAAGGAAGACCCAAATTCAAATTTCTTTTCTGCCAGATTCAGGGTATGAAAGATGAGACTCTACTTTAGCATGTAGGTCTTCTCCTTTGTTCCTCTCTCCCCAAATCACTCAAAGTAATGGCAGACACAGGGAGCTCTGTTGCAGCTCAGTGTTGCTCTGCTGTATTCAATTAGGAAGGAACAAATCTTGTTGCTAAGGCTCTTGTAGGAATAAAACAGGGCAAATTTTGAGTTTAACCCCCAGTGTTATTTGAAGGTAGTATATGGTTCATTTGCACATGAAGATGTACGGTCCTCTGTGATGCTGAAGGATTCATAACCTCAGACCTTGATCACGAGTGTTAGGCATTAATCAATGTTAATCATTAATATCATCTACACACACATGCAGTAAAATATCAGTAACTTTAATCTAATGTTTCTATACATTAAAGTTGTGGCTTTTATTTTTCTATTGAACACTACTTTATTTCTCCTCATTAGATTCCTACCACCTGCATCTTATGTTTCCCTCCAATATAATTAAAAATTTCCATTGCAATTACTTTCTTTTTGAGTGAAGACTCGGTTCCCTGAAATACTACACATTGCTGTGTGCTTGCTGATTTCTCAGCTCTTTTACAACTCAGTGATGCTCAGATCCACAGAGTATACTTATGGTATTTGGGTAATCATGATAATTATAAAAAAACCTGAAAAATACTACTCAAAGACACAAGTTTTTTACAACCCTAAATGCGTTATGGCTGGGCATGTGAAAGAGGAGAAGGCAAAGATGAACACAGTGTTTGCATATTCTCTGAGAAAAACTTCATGACACTCTTTCCTTTCTGAGGGAATATGGGAGTTGCATACATTATTTCTACCTGATGCTGGAGGGACATTGAAATATTCATTTAATCAGCATCTAACATCAGCAGATCTCAGAGCACAAAATTTAATTTCTCACTGGAATCAAATGGAATGACACTGATAACGACAAATAAAGGGGATACAAATTCACAAGCCACCCCTGCTAAAACATCAATTGCTTCAAAGTAAGTGGGAAAAAAAAAAGAGTAAGCCTACATGCTTTTTTAAAGGGGATATTTGTGAGCAATGGGAATGTCAAGAAGCATCTGAGCACGAAGATCCAGTGGGATTACTGTTGAAACATGGCTTGATTACTACACATAGGATCTTTGTTACATTGGAAACACTTTTATGAAATGTTATTGATCTTTTACATCAAATAAAGACAGTATTAGGTAGGAAACACTTTGTTACTTCTCCTACCAATCTACCAGAGACACTCTAAATGCTGAGGGCACTGTGATTTGGTCTCTGGCACAAATCATGTAACTTTTAAGCTCAAGAACAACAACTGGATACTGGATAACTATATTTTTTCTATATGTCTTATGCTATAGGTTTGCAACAAACTGAATGAAACTGATGGTTCTGCAGGTGAGAAACAAAAGGCACTTGCTCCCTGGCTGATTTTGTTTTGTGCAAAATTACAGCTTAGTAAAAGAAAGCCTTTTATCTGTGTTCCAGGAGGAACAAATAATCAGACTGACAGCTTCATACAGAACTTCCTAGTTCTTTCCAGCCAGTAAAAATTTTGTCTTCTGACTGGTGTCCTTTTTGCCTAGTTGCTCTTTCTGGGTTTTCCGTGGATGGTGAGCTACTCATTTGTGGACTGTGCCTTTGCCTGGAGCTTGTCTGAGGATCCCTCTTCTGACCTTACACTTTCTCTCCTTCCCTCTCAGAAGAACTTGCTTTCCTGTGTTCCAGTTTCCTGGCCCATCTGCTGCCCTCCCACACATGGCAGAGGGCAACAGATGGGTGATAATCATGCGGAAAAAGGCAAATGGAGGCCATGCGGAGGGGAAATGCAGCTCTGTGGCATCATGCCCTGGCAACAAAAAGCCACCACTAGTCATCCACTGCATACACACTGTGAATCCATCAGTGACAAGTAAAGCATGTGGCTGGTTGGAGTAGGAACAGTCTGGGACATTGCCAGTACTGGGTGGCTAGTTTCCACTGGTAAACATCGTCATTTATGATACAGCACTCCCCAGGATTAAGCAAAACCCACCTTGCCTGTGTCTTCAAGACATTCTCCATTTTTATACAAGGACAGAAATGATATTTCATGGTGTCCAGTACTCCTTTCAGGCACAGATGCAGAGCTGAGTGGTAAGGCAAGGCCAGTGAGTGCTGATGCAGGGTGGAGAAAGCGTGAGTACAGCCACAACTAACATGTTTGCACAGGTTTGTATCCCATGGGTTTTACCTGGAGTGCAGAGCAGCTCGTCTGCTTCTGCTTCTCAGCAACTTAGTTGGGACATGTAAAGTCCTAATCAGGAGGTGACAGAAGAGATGGACTTGATGGTGTTAGTCAGACACAGGATAATGGAACTAACAAGATGATGCTGAGGAAAACAGCAAACAAAGAAAAAGGTAAAAGTGGTATGAGAACATTGTTGTGTTTTCAGCAGGGTGAGTGTTAATGCACATATACTAGAAAATATCTTAGGTAAGTTGGTTTCTGGCTACCTCAAGAAGTTCAATAAGAGGAGTACAGAGAAGACTTGCTCATACAGTCCACTGGTGCCTTGCAACATCAGGGCCTTGGACCTGATAGCCTTACGTTTTCTTTCCAGTGGAATGTAACTCTAGGAAATACATGCAAAATCAACAGTAACCTTCCCAAATAATTGAAGGCTAGCTAAGCTCTATCACCATCAATCAAATAAACCATATTAAAATTTAATTTCTTTTTTTTATAGCTGTACAACCTTACACTGGATCCAGAAATACTAACAGGTGACCTTAAACAGTGTGCACAACTTTTTTTAACAAATCTAACTTTTCTATTGTTTTTTGGTTCTGAAATAGTACGTAGTACATACTATTTGTTAGCCAGTAAGATGGAACACAATATAAAAATGGGGTAAATATGTTGTGCAGTTGTATATACCATATTGCCACATGCTTGGAAGGCCAAATGAATACAGGAATTTAGATCTGCTCCCTTCCAGCCCTGAAACTTCCAGGGCATAATGTAAATGCTGCCAGATCAGATAAGCAATATCATATGGAGGACAACAAACAAAGGGTCTTGCCTGTTAAGATAGGGCATGCAATCTCTATAACATTTCTTGTTCTTAAATAAAAATTATACTATCCTTTTCTACTGACCTGTGGACATGAACTTGGTCATATTTCTGCCTCATATGTGCTCACTGTGCATTTGAAGGATTCATTTTTCCATTGCTTCTTCCCTTGTGCTTTCTCATACTCACCTATCAGTAACCAATCTTTTAATGTGAGCAATAAAGTAGGCAATTCAAGAGGATTTGATGGATATGGCTACAAAATTATTCTCTCTAGATATCTTGGATCTATAGCACGTAAGTAATACCATGGTTGCCATATAGTTTCTGCCCAGAGTAAGATGCTCTGAAGTGAAATTATTAAATAAAAAAAATATGAAATGAGCTAATGGAAGGAAAATATACAGAGGCTAATGGCAATTGATTACACAATTTGTTATGACATAATTATCAGCTAGCCTGAAATATCTGCTTATTACATAAGGCAAATTTAGAGTAAACAATACCAATAGGATTTTACCACTGCCATGTGTAGAATCAAAACAAAGATGAGCAGTTTGAATCTAGAATATTTTTGGTGGTTTGACAAGGTAAAACCAATTTTATTTCCATGATACAGTTTCCTTGCCAGTCATTTCTTGTCCAAAAAGTAAATGCTAAGCATTACAGCCCCCTCTCTGGAGGTGGTCAAAACCAGGCTGGACATGGCACTGAGCAGCCTGATCTAGTGGGAGGTATCCCTGCCTATGGCACAGGGGTTGGAACTCGATGATTTTTAAGGTCCCTTCCAACCCAAACTATTCTATGATTCTATGATTCTATTTTCCAAGAATAACAGCATTAGATGTTTAGTTTGGCTGGAACTAAATTAGAAATGTTGGCCACCTGTATGAAGAAAAATAAGGCATTCTTGCAGATGGAAGTTTTGAAGTTCTGAGCTACGACATGATGTTCTGAAATAAAAACCTTTTGGGGTGCAGAGAATACAGTAGGTAAAGCAGAGACACAAAAAATTTTCTTGGGACACTTTTGAGTGCCAGGTATATTACAGGAATAAAAGTTCTCTAGGTGTTCTGATCTCCAATTTCAAAATAAATAGTGAAACTGTCATATCTCAAACGCAGTAGAAATGCACAGGACACTATTCATTACCCTAAATGGAATAGTCTTGTGCTAGCAAAGAGATGGATGAGATACTTTCTATGCTGTTGAAGATGTGTGCTCTACAGAACTGTAAGTTTGCAGTACGTATATGGTAGTTCTCATATACAAAATAGTCTTTCATCAAATGAATTATGATGTGTCAAAATAACTCATAGGGACTTTGCCACAGAGCCATGTATTTGAGAAAATTGCTGCCACAGTGTAAATATTTGTGTTTTGTTGATTGAGAGTAACACAGCTGGCCTCTGACTCTGCAAATCAAATGGCAATCTCAGAGTTAATAAATGAAACCAACCCCCTCCTTTGCTTTCTCCTTGTCTCAGTCTCTCACACATGAACAAATGCACATGAAGCTTTCACAAAAGACCCCACTTACAGGGATGTTAGTGAGGAACAGCTAAGCAGGTCTACATACCAGCAGTATGCAGATACCAGAGTAATGAACAGGGAATTTAGGAGACTCACTCCCCAAGAGAGAACACAGCCTAACTAAGTACTATAAGGAGCACCTTGAGAACTGCACCACCTTATTGCAATTAAAAGTTGTACATGATAATCAAAAAATGCAAATGAGTGGAAGAGATGCTAGGGGCAAATTAATGCTAAAGAGAAAAGTGATCAAGAAATCTGAAACATTCTTAAGCTCTGAAACCTACACATGAGAGCAGAGCTAAGATCTTGGTTTGTTGTGTCACCTGAACATCTGTGCTCACAGAGATTTTGGTTGAAACCTTGCAAGGTCAAACTTCTTTTGGGAGCTGTGCGTGTCTTGTTTTTTCTTTTTTTTTTTATCAGGCTGGAAAAGTCATACTCTGTGTTATTTTTTTCTTGTCTACCTTCCACTGACAGGCCACACCACAGAGACCAGCCATAGCAGAGGGAAGGGAAGGATGAAGGAACAATGGGAAAACTGTCTAGGCTTGCTGTCACTCGACCTTTGGCCNCTTTTTTTTTTTATCAGGCTGGAAAAGTCATACTCTGTGTTATTTTTTTCTTGTCTACCTTCCACTGACAGGCCACACCACAGAGACCAGCCATAGCAGAGGGAAGGGAAGGATGAAGGAACAATGGGAAAACTGTCTAGGCTTGCTGTCACTCATCCAACAGATTCTGAATGAACCTCCAAAGAGCATCCCCAAAGGATCAACAGGTGCTTCCAACCCCAAAAGGTCAAGGGCATCCTCTGTCCTTGCTCTTACACTCCTCTGCAAACAGCCAGGTTGGGCAGAGCTCTTACAAACAGTCCTTTCCCATTGTTGTAGCTGCCAGATTTATCACCTTGTGCATTCTGACATAAAGGCGACAGAGATAAAGGATTATTCCCAGGTCCTTGAACACTCTAGTTGTAAACACTGTTGGAAACCAAGAATGCTTTTAGTGACTTCACATCTTTGGGTAGGATATTCTTTTGGTCAAGGAATTCCCTTGGGGAGGGGTGTAATTTCCAGCTCTGGTTTCTCTGATCCCTTAATGCTGTCCAAGTTCATTAAAACACCTGAAGAAAATTATGTACTTCTAGAGGCAATATAAAAGAGGGGTCTGTCTGCTGAAACCAGTGAGAAAACAGAGCAGGTGTGTGCTTACCAAAGCAAAAAGAAATCTTACAGAAGGCAAAACAAATTACAAATAAATACATGCTTAGAGGAAAAAACAGCACACCTCTTTTCTGAGCCACCAGGCTAGAACACAATTCGCACAGCATGATTCAGCCTGGTGGGCATTAATCAAGGTGCTGCCTATTTTTGTTTCTTCTCTTTTCCTCCTCCTGCTCCACCTTTCCATACTTCACCCTAAGAGCAATCCTGTAATAATAATTAAACTTCCAGAAAAAAAGTTTATGCAGTGCACGGAAATCTTATTTGCAAATTCAATCAGTTCTGTATCCAGGAAAAATAGATAATAATGATCGTACAGCCAACAGATACCACTCACTTACTGCAGCTAATCCAATAGAATAATGCTGATCTCTTCCCAGATAAAAGGAAAGGTTGAATGGTAACATTTCCCTCCATTCATACAAATACATTCTGTTTGCAAGTTTCTTGAGGTTAAGTTTGCAAAGTTTTTGCAGATAGTTCTCTGTTCCTTTCTTGTCCACCATTTCTGAGATGACATTAGGCAAACTGACCAGTGATGAGATTATGTTGGCTTTATGCAATTTTTATGCAGGAGTCCCAGGAACTCTGTGCATTTGAGATGCCTAAACTTCAAAAAAGCCTTGTGTTTAATGCCAGAGCAGACTCTGGTTTTTAACATTGGGACAGCACAAACTTGAGAAGGATTGGGGCTCTCTTTTCAGAGGAGGAATGGTTCAAAGGAGATGAACTGGGGTTGAGACCAGAATCAGCAATTTGGGCTGTCTGGTCTTTTCTCCTGATGATATCACAGTAGGGGCAGCTCCACAAGGAGCCAGAACTGCATGCACCCCAACTCCTCTTTCTCTGGCAGCAGCACTAAATCTGACTGTAAAGCTGGACATAGGACTGTTCAAGATGGATTAGCTCCCTGAATAGGAATGCTCTGGGCATTTTCCTGAATTAATAATGTTACGAAAGCCCACTAGCAGAGACCTAATCTGTAGGACTAAGGTTTGAATTATGAGTAAAAAGCTGTAAATGAAAGCACATATAAAAGAAAATGAAAAAAATCTCAGTAGCAATGTCTAGAAATATCACTTCTACTCACAATGCTTTACATGTTCTTAAAAACATCTATGTTTAATCTGGTTTAGAAGTGACACTTGAAATAAAGAAAGTGAAAGTGCATAAATAGCCTAACTGGATTTACTGGGGTGAGATATTATTTTAGTAGAGTCACCACAGGACAGACCTTTCACTTAAGTGTAAACTCAAGTCCTCTGAATGTAGCTTTACAGCCCAGGCTCTGACTTTGATTCAGTGATTTTACTTCATGTTAAACCCATAAGGATTTTTCAGATTCATTTCAGATGTGAATGAAATCTCATGGAATCTCATGAAATATGGTTAATAAAACTTGATGATGCCTTTATGTTTCTCTTAGCCAATGAGATAAGCCTTATTTCTGTTGAATCTCAGCCCTCACTCAACCTTGAACCCAAACTGAAATTCTAGGCAAGTCAGACTCAGCGCTTCTTCCTGCTTTGGTCATTGTTGCACAAAAATATGACAACCTGTCTAGAAAATCCTACTGTTGAACAAGAGGAAGAGAATGAAAATCCATAAAAGACTCTCAAATCCCTTGTCATTACCAGATTTAACTCTTGCAGAATCGTTTCTAAAGAGCACTCACGTACATCCAAACCTCAGACTGCATATGGATGATTTGTCCACGCAACTCCCACCTCCACCAGTAAAAAAAGTCCACTTCGCTTCTCTCATACATACACAATCAGACCAAAGCTTCCTTTCCTTGAGCAGACAACAATATTTAGCTGTGTGCTCAGGAAAATGTTTGTAGTTCTCTATTGAGGTATTTCACTGCCCTTCAGGATACCAGACTGGAGCTGATGGTGTACTATGTGATTTTTTTCTCTTTCAGTTCATTCTTCTTTTAAACTTATAAAATAAAAAAATAATTATCTCAGGAGAATTTAATGACTGTGTGATTTTTTCCACTATATCGATAATTACTGTATTTCACATTCCCCTTTTAATTACATAATGCCTGAGATTAAAATTCAACAGCCTCTCTCAAAGAGAAAGTGCTTTAATATCTGGAGAGCTGCTCCTGGAAATTGGCATCCGAAAGGCAGGATAAAAAAGGGCAGAGATACTAGCATTCCCACCCTTCCTCACTGACTGCAGCGCCAACGAGCTGCACCGACTCTATGCAGACCTCCCACATTCTTGATAGGATGTTTTCTAGCAGAGCGATCCACAAATATTATCATTCAATGACAATACAGTTTCATCAAGGTACGTCTCAATCCGCAGGATACAAGCCCCACACAACAGACGGAGAATTTGGCGCAGTGATGCGCACACGGCGTGTGTTACTTACTGGTTATTGCAGTGGTCATACCGAGTCCCGTATGGTGTTATATTAACGAATGGCATGCAAGCACCTTCTGTTGAAACATCTGCGACAGGGAAATTTCAGGCATTTTTCCAGATATTTTTTGTGCTCTGGACCAAAGTTTCATTAGGGCTATAAAACCTGGCAGGCAGCATTGTTGTGTATGATTTTTTAATAAACTGGGACATGCCTTTGTTAGAGGAGTGAAGAAAAGGGCTCTTTAGAGACTCCTTCCTATTACGAAAAGTTCAGAAAACATGACAGCTCACCAAACAGTGTCTCCTAACTTTTTTTTTCTCTCTCTTCCAAGTGTCAGATTTCCCACTTCTTTAGATGCATACAGAGATATGCAGGTTTTGAAATGAAACCAAAAATATAGATTTTTCTTTTTTTTTTTTTTAATCTCTCAGATTAAATGATTCCAACAGTGGCATTACTTGAGAATGTGTTCAAAGAGAGAGCACACACCTAACATAGACTTTTAGCATCTTTTTGATGCCTGCTGCCAGGAATCTCACAAAGGATTTTCACTTACTTAACAGACAAGGTCCCTCAGAAAAAAAGAAGAAAGAAAAGCACACAGTCATGTGCAGATCTGATCTCATACAAAATGTGAACCCAGCATATAGCCTTACTGCTTTCTATTTTTCCTTTTCAGAAACACACCATCGCCTTTTCTCCCGTCCTCACTCCCCTGACACAGATTTGCTCCCCTTGTGTCACCAGACACAAATCTAAGTTTCATTTCCCCATTCTTTCTGCCATACTACAAACACTAACACAGAACAAACATGCTTGGCAGTAAATATGTACATTATCATTATGTAAATAGGTATGTTATCATTATAGCAAAACTATTATGTTCTTTGCGAAGGCTATATCCCCTTTCCAAGAATATCATGTGGTTTGAAGTACAATTTCCATTATGCCACTGGGGCTAGAAAACCACTTCAGTTCAACAATAATTAGTAGTATAATGTATATAGCAAAAAGTTTACCATGGATAAAGATGATGTGCAAGCCTAAATCCTTTTAGACAAACAAAAAATGCATTTTCACATGGTAAGGTTCAGCTTGAGCAACCAACAGAAGCAGTTTCAGACTAATATCCAAGATGAGCATTATGTTATGACATTTTGTACCAAAACCAACACGAACTGCAATGATAACATTTAAAATTGTATGAACTGACTGGTCTACTGTTAGCATGAAGGAATCTTCATTTCTGAACCTTAAATGAACTAGGATTGACTGCATATCACAAGCTGCTTGGAAATGTTACAGTGTTTACATGAAGTCCATTGCTTATATGTAGGTGTGTATATCAGCACTATAAACTGAAGTCCTTATATTTTAATAAGTCAAAAAGTTCTTGTGGTCAAAGAGGAAGGCAAGGCAAAGTCATAAGCCAAGCAGATGAAAGTTTACGAAGTACGTACCATAATTCCTCATGCAACTCATGGCAAAATCTAGATATGTATGGCCTATAAGACAGAGGTAAAAAAAGTGCTGAGTTCCTACAGCAGAAATATGAAACACTGGCGTAAGTAAAATTGGATGAAAGTGTTAGTTTTGTTCTCAAATTCTTTTGAGGTAAGTAAATGTAAATACTTGTCTGTCATTTCCTCTGAAAAAGTGGATTAATTCTTTAGAAGTATGTAAATGGCTTTAGAAGTATGTAAATGGGTTCAAAATGTCTTCAGTTTCATCTTTCGTTTTCCTTTGAATGTTGCTTTGAACTGAAAAATCAATTTCCAGAAAGGAAGATATGGCAATTACATTGAAAAAAAGAAAGAAAAAAAGCAACAAAGTTAATTTATAAACTGTATGATACACAATGGCCACATACTCACTGTTATGCTGCCCACTTCTATCACAGGTTCATGGATCACATTGGAACAGTAAAATATTATACAAAAATATGCATATGAGTCCCAGTATTCCTCATTATGCACCAGCTCCCTTCAGATAGCCTTTTCTGGGAAGCTGTCATTCAAAGAATAAACATAAAGAAATGAGATAGCCTTTGAGCACTCTCATAGAGATTGTACTTCATGATTCCTACTTTCCCACGCCAATAATTCGATATTTATTTTGCATCTTCAAGTGAACATTATGCAAACATAGCGAAGGACATGCTACTTTTCTCTGTCATTTCTATTCCCTTGCTGCTTCTCAACTTACGATGAACTTGTGCTCACCGTACACGTGTGAACTGTTCCTGCACAGCATGCATCCACCCACATGTCATCGAGTCACTGCTTTGCTCCTGTTTTCTGAAAAGCAGACTGCTGATGCTGGGCTGCCCATGGTCAGAAGGCATCACGCATTCCTGGCAGGATCAGCATGAGTCCTGGACAACAAGTTTAACCAGCAGCTCTAGCCAGGTACCGTCTGTGAAGTCAAACCAGTCAGGGGGAACAGCAGCAGCAGCAGAGCTGTGCATCTCCCTTTTGAAAGTTTTTTTCAGTTGTGAACTGATCAAACCACAAGAAAATCTAATTTCTTACTGATCCTCTTCAAAATTTGGTCTCTGCAGCACAGGGCTTTACAAAATAAGGCTGCAGATGGCATAGAAGAAATATTTCCCTTTCTTTTTAACTTGTTGCTTCCTAGTACTGTGGGATTCCCCTCAGTCTTCTGTTGTGGGAAACAGTGAATTCACTATTTACATTCTCTGAAGCACCTATGACTTCATCTAATTCTCCCACTTCCTCAGAACATTTTTTCTTTTAAGATGAAAAGTAGGGTTGTTCAGTCTGTTTGCATGTGAAAACTGTACCATAACTATGGATATCTGCTGCCCTTGTCTTTGGTTGCCTGTCCTATTTATACCACACCTCCTGCACATGGCATAAGGCATAACTTACTGATTATTTAGAAGATAATGCAATGATCTTTTCAGTCATTTTCCACTACTGTAGAAACAAAAATACAACAGCTTCACAGACTGAATGAGGCAAATAATTGAATCAGAAAGTTGCTGGTCAAATGGAAACAAGCAATCCAAAAGAAAAATTTCATTTCAAGTCAGCTGGAAGCAAACAAACCCCAAAATAGCTTATTTCCACAAAGCAAACAAATTAGTTCTAAAAAAAAAAAATTCTTTCCAGATGAGATGAAAAAAAGGATTTTATTTTGAGGATTTCATAATTTTTTAAAGAAAACTTATGGAAAGGTTACCCCAAAAGCTGCTTTTTTGAAATTTATGTCAAAATAGGTGGCTTCTGTGAGTCATGAAAATAAAGAGCAATACAAGCAGATGCATATATGTTAGAGTCAAACTAGACTAGAACTCTCAAAATTTTCCTCACTGATCTATACACTTCGATTAATATATTTGTCATTCTTAATGCTTTGATATAGCCAGATGTACCTGGAAGATTTCTATTGACATTTATCACTAAGAGACTAGGTCAGTAAGCCAGTATTGCGCTGCTAACACAACGTTGTGCTGTTTGAGTTCAGTCCATTTCCTGTGCCCACAAGATAGTACTTGGGCACGAGCAGAATCATGAAACACTATCCACAAGCACAACTGGATCTGATGGCCAAGTCTTTCCAAGACAAAGAATGAACAGAACCATTTTGGATCCAAATAAAAATCAATGGAGTGCAAGGAAAGGACCAATTACAAACTGTCACTGTGAGTTGGGCAGTACCTGCCTTAGTCTTGCAGCTTTTCATCTCTTCCAGCTGCTGATAGAGCTTAGCACAGAAGATTCACTTAGGTATATGCATTCCATAGCTATCTAATGGAACAATGGCATAGTGCAGCCCAAGCTGATGCTGCACAATGCATAGACCAAAGCTTTTGATGACAGGACTGATTAATCTTTGCGAAGTATGTCCATGGAACATTCAAAACTTAAAACATTATGGAGTTGTTAAAAGTGTTTCTCTAGCTGATGACATTTTCTCAAGCCTGGCATAGGTTCTTTCCTCTGTTCAGTTCTCCAGTAGGTCTGGATGTCCCTTAAGCAAAAAATTTTGGGAACCGAGAAGCAGCTAAAGAATCAGAGACATTCTAGTAGGAAGGAGTAATATGGCAGGTCTCTTTATCTTCATGGATTTTACATCAGCCTTGGTTACCTGCCGTGGATCTAACAGGAGCTGCTGTAAAAATAACTTTCCAAAAGCTGGTGAAGCATCAGTGAGGAAGGGTGTCATGGTGGGGATGTGTTTCAGTGAAGGTCAGGTGTTTTGGTCACAATGTATCATTCACTGTGTAAAAGACCAGCACAGAAATTGTTGGAGTATAGAGGATGGGATCTCTTGGTATCAGTATTTTGCATGCCACTTTCTGAAGAGATGAAAATACGCATTCCTCTCCCACTGAACACTGGCAGCCCTACAGATTGATTTTGGTCCATGCCATGAGGTTAATGCTTAGCTTGATCTGCACTGACATGAAAATACCATCTGTGTAACCCCGGCATGCCTTGCTGGGAGAAGAGAAGATACAGGACTCAGCAGCTGGTCTCAGCTACTCTGGGAAAAGTGTTTGTCTCCAGACCAAGTTTGGATCCAGCCACGTCTGGCAAAAGTATCACAAGTATATCACATATATACTCTAGAGATATCTTAGGAAGCTTAATGGAGGTTCAGTTCATATGTTGGGGCTGTTACATGAAAGGCATCAGGAAAAGCATAAACTGTTCCTATTTCAGAACTGTGAAAGGAAGTATATGGTATAATAATTTCACTCTTGTGAATAGCTCAGATATCCCCAAATTAACATAAATGATCCAAATTAAGAACTTTTCTTTGTCTTTGATTAATACTAAGTAATAGTTTTCATCCCTAAGATGTGTAACAGAAAGCTCACTTCCTTTTTGGTGAGCAGACCATAATACTGAATCTTTCCACAGGCATGCAAGTCTAATAATCTGTTTTGTGCATTACAATAAGGAAGGACTAGACTGAATCACTCTAACTTTATGGCAGCAAGAAACAATGCTTGTCTGCTTTTACAGAGACAAACTTACCATTTCAGGCCCTTCCCTGATATATCAAAGAAAAGGATTTTTTTCCTTAAGTGAGCATATACTGTTTATATAAAAATAAATTGAGCTCAGAAAATTGATGCAACCTTTTACAGCATCAAAGATCTTTTAGAAACTCGAACTTATAATCAGTTTGGTGGATTGCTTTACTAGGACTGCATTCACTGGAGAGGAATAAAGGCAATTATAAAGCCACGGGGCCACATGCATCCCAGCTAAAATCAATGTGTGACTGCTCTTCTGTGCTCAAGAGAGATCCACACTCCCTAAATTGCATGGCTAACTCTTTTGAAATTTAGGAGCAGGAGTGAAGCAATTGGAAAGTGCTTGGAGAAATGCATCCTTCCAGATCCTCGAGACGCCCACTCCTCCTTGTGCAGCCCACACCAGCTCCATGGGGTGGGCATGGAGGGGCCCTGGTCTGCAGGCACTGGCTCTGCCCTACCCCCAGCCTGAGCACACGCAGCGGCTGGGAGATTGCGAGGTGACATGGTCAGCCTGATGAAGTATACAAAAGCTTTTGGCACTGTGTATCTGCAATATCATGGACAGTCAAGGAGGCGCCTGTTATAAAAATACACAGTGAAACACAACTGGAGGACTGCTCTTTCTCAAAGGCTAACGTAATGCATTCCTTCTGTTTAGGCTCATTTTCCAGCCTTTCACATTCTTTGTGAACAAGAGTTATAAAACAAGCCTGATGCAGGCCAATTATTTTTACTTTGAAGGCCATTAATCAAGATTGACTAAGAAAATGAAGACAGCTAAGCAAAATTTCATATGTGACTAGAGTGAGATTAAAATAAAACCAGATGGGGATGGACAGAGACATTAAGCTGCTTTCTTTCCCCCTTCCCTCCCCTTTATTTCTTTTTTTGACTCATGTAATAAATGTCTTTTACAAATTACAGCACTCTTATTTTCTTACAGTAAATCAAATTGGGTCATAATGTACAAGTGGTCTCATTGCTGAAATGTCAAAAATAGAACCTGCCTTGTTCTTCCAAAATAATTCCTCAAATCTAAACCAGCAGTGTGGCCTCACAGTCTATAAACCATCTACCTGGATGCATATCCCTTCTAAGTTAACTGTCTGCTGCTGATAGATGTGCTTCACAAGTGCCCAGCACAAGCCACACATTGAGTCATTTACAGGGCTCTGAATCTGCAGGTCTTACATAGGTTGAATTTCTACATTCTTCAGGCAATTTATGGAACTGGGGCTTTTTCTAAAGGTCAATGCCAATGAGCAGACACATAAAAATTCTGAAAAAAATTGCATCATTTTCACAGCATGTTTTCATTGATTGGACCAAACCCACCATGCCCACTGTGAAGTTTATTTTGAGTTTTCAGGTCACACAAAGGAAAAAAAGGATCAGAAGGACAGGTAAAGAAATAGACTGATGTTCACATATCCAGCAGACTTTATGATAAAATGATTGCTACAAATTATCTTAGTTAAGAAGATAACTGACAAGATAAAAAGAAAGAATAGTAATTTATCAGTATCCCTGAGACCCCCTAATTTGCAGAGAAGTTAGCTGGTACCATCCAACACAGGGTCTATATCCCAAATTCTACTGTGTTTGAAACAATAATTAAGTCTGAGTTCTGCCTGTATCCCTATGGGAACATCTTATTTTAAGGAAGAGAAGATCTTGCACATACAGCTTGAAATTTTGTTTCAGTACCCAGATCCTTTCATGTCACCTCACTAGTTAAATCACAATTCAAATCCCTAGCTTTCTTCTACCTACTAGTTATAGCTCTGAAGAACCAGGTATGGAAGGCATCTCGTGGGATAATTTCAGCCTTCCCCTCCAACATGCTGGGATCAGCTGTTCCTAAATTATTCTTGACAGACGTTTGTCTAACCTGTTTGTCGGTCCTTGTACAGTGGAGTTTATATCAGCTTCCTAGTCAATCAATCCTCTTACTATCACAGAAAACATTTCCTCGTGTCAACCCTTAATCTCTTTTCCTAAAAGTTAAGCCAACTATTTCTTTTTGGGATTTCACATCAGTTTGTTGCTTTCCTCTTTGCAGCTACCTTTTAGACATTTGAAGACTTATCACACATCCTTTCAGACTACTCCTCTCCAGACTAAACAACCTCATTGCCTTCAGTCCTTCCGCACAGGTCATGTTTTCCAGACCCTTGATTGCTCTTGCTCCTCTCCTTGGACTCTTTCCAACTGATCTGCATCTTTCTTGAAATGCAGTGCCTCAGACTGGACCAGGGTGTTCCATCTGCAGTAAGAAAGCAGAAGGACCATTTCATGTTTCTTGCATATGCCAACATTGCTTATATAACCCAGTCCAATGTTTGGGTTTTTAACAACAGCCTGACCTTCCTGATTCATGTTTATGTTCCCTCTGGTCCCCAGTTTTTTTACCGAAGAATGGCTGCAGTGCCATCCACCCTGCTGCCTTGCAGCCCACATCTCAGCTGGGAACATACCAGCTCTCTCTCTGCAGTGAGTTTCTCCCTTTTCACTATGGGCCATTTCCCCAGTTTGTCAGGATCATTCTACATTCTCAGCCTCTAAAGTCTTTGCAGTTGCTCCTGGCTTGTTATGATCTGCAGGTTTAATAGTCTACCATCTATGATTTTAATTAAACTAATTATTAGCACCATCCCTGAGAAAGATCTTGAAGAATCCATCAAACAGTGAACTGGTGATAACTACTTCTACAGTTACATTCTGGCTATGCATCCTTCATTTATTTTTGTTGAATATCATGTGAGACAGTGTCAAAAACCTTACTAAAGTCAAGACATACAACTCCTACTTCTTTGCTTTATCCATAAGGCCTATTAACATTAATTTACTTCTGCAGTGGGTTCTTTGGCATATTTTATTTTTTTCTACTTAGTTATTTAGTGCTCTGCTATCTTGTAGGTGCTCACCTATCTTGTAGGTCCGTTGGGTATTTGTATTTTTTCTGCAGTGGAAGTGAATCTCACTGACTTTTAAATCCATGAGTCCAGCTTTCTTTCTTTATTTTTAAATTATTTATCATACAGTGATTTCTTTTTTTGAAAGAAAAAAGCAATATGCTGAAATTTATGCTTTATGAATTGCAGAATATCTTGAAATTACAACAAGCCTACTATAGTAGGCTTGAATACAATGCTATGCTCATGTTATTTCTTTCTATATTAGGATCCAGATCTTTCCTTCTCTAGTCTCTTGTCATATACCTCATTGTACTTGTTCCATACCAACCTGTTTTCTCCTACAGTTCTCTTTTGCTGTCCCTTTTCTAACTCCACTAGGGGAAACTGTGGCCCATCAGCATTCAAGTGAAACGGTAAGCTTTTGATCACAAGATGCTGTAGTATAAAGGTTAATTTAAGGGATTCCTACTTTTCACATTCAAATATCTCTTTGAACAGTAGATCACAACGTTGTCTCTGAGGGCTAAATCTCTTAGGAGCATAAAGAAGCTGTGCACTGTGCCTTGTCTTTCCTCAGATCAAAGAGATTTGAGTGCCGCTGTTAGTAGCTTTCAAGAGATGTTACTGGTGGGGAAATTCAGTAGCCAGTCTTCCGGATGTTTATTTATCTTACTCAGATTCCCTCTTCTTAGTCTAGCTAAATATATACCTAAGTCAACCTTCCGTTGTCTATTGCCCTTGATAATGCCTTTACTCACCTTGTTTCCCATGCCTCACTCGCAGAGGATGAAAAATGCAGATGCATTGTTATAACATTGTACAGAAATTAAAAAAAAGAGACCTGTTCCAACCTGCACAAAGCCACAGTGCTTTGGAAGCACAGTGGTTTTGTGGCATTTGGATTTTAGTTGTCTCCACCCTGAAAAATTCCAGCAAGTAAAATAACATTTTAGAGAAAGAGTGTAAACTATGGTCTAGGCTTTTACATTTTCTTGAAGGTATTCTGAACTGAGCACCGTTCCTCAGAGCCTGTGACTCTGAATCCCATTGTATCAATTTTATACAGGGTTTTCTTAGAATCTTCAGCTTTCCTGAAACAATAATAGTGCAAAATGCCTGAATCTAAAAGTAAATGGAGCAAACACCCAGGGCCCTGCTTACATCACCTCTCAGCATGAGCTAGTTCTATGCAAGTTGCTCACTGCCTAACAAATCTCTTCCGCCTGTCTTGTCTCTCTCTGGTGGTGCCAGCCATAAACTACCTTTTCTCATAAGTGCTTTGATAAATGAAGCTGCAAATTGAAGGAAGAGCTCCCAATGAAGGAAAGTGTTTCTCTATTTTTGTAAATAACAGCTGTGTGGAGTCAGTGAATGTTCATTTCCCAGCATTTCAATATATTCCTATGGAAAGCTGCAAGTGTTCTTTAAAAAAAAACCTTTATCAATCCAGTCTGCTTGTTATTCTAGTTCTGCTACACAGTCTCTTTGAAGCTGATGGAAATCCAGCAGATATCAGTTCTGTAGATCTGGCCACCAACAGAAGTCAGTAACCATCACTGCTGTAGTGCCTTATGCTCTTTGGGAAATCAATGTGGGATAAGCTTTATTCTCTGGGTGACTATATTCAGCCCAGACACTTCAGGATACAGATACCACATAGCCTTTCAAACCAGAAGAGAGACTAATCCATTTTCTAGCATTCTTCTTGAAAGTTCAGCCCCTTTCTCCCTTTGCTGCACCTGACTTTTGGGTTATCAGAGCACTGCACAGAAGGCCCATAGCCAAGCCTTACTAAACCTGCTGGTGGTCTGAGGGTTTCCAGGAGTCCTCCAGAGCTCAGTCTGTTCCCTAGACGGCAACACCTGCCTGGAAACTCCACACACAGCTCTCCTTCCTGGCTCAGGTGTTTCCTTTGTCATACATATCCGTAATGACCTGCAGATGGGCTGCACTGCTGGACAGTGTGTCACTCCAAAGCCTGCCTCAGAGAGGAAAGGCTTAATCCAGGTGGGACTTAACCAGAAGCTTTGCACAGGCTGTCCATTTCAAACCACAATCCAGTATTAGAGAGTGCAAAATTCTTCTCCACAGTATTCAGTGAGAGACTTAGCCACTTCAACACAGTGGTAAGCAGCTAAATAAATATAAGAAATCCCACTTTGTTCATTAGTTTTCACTGACAATTAATGGTAGAACAGCCAGAGCATCCTGATTCTGTTCTTTTTTATAATTGTGGCTTAAGGGATTCTTCTACCTACTCACTAGACACATTTTATTACCTGTATAGTGCAGATAATTGAGGTGTTTCAGCCAATGTTAATAAAGTGGAATTTATGGCAAAGGTTGAGAGACAGAATAAAAAAAAGCTGCTAATTTTCTCTGAGAAGTATGGGGCTTATGATCTATTTCCATTCCCAGAGGTAAGGGGAGAGAGGGAAATCTAACGAGCAGTGCATAGAAGTCCCAAAAATTGAGTTTGTTTCAAAGTGCTGCTTTGAACTTTTTGTGCAACCTTGCCTCCGTTTCTTAGTAAGCAGGCATGATGGCAATTAGTAGTGTAAAATATCCTGACATGGAAAAACACCTCAAGAGGAAGCTGTGAAATTATTTTCTAGCACTTTGGTAGTGGACTGAACATAAGACTGTACTTCATTTAAAGTGTTTGCAACAGATATTTGTGGGGGCTTTCCAAAGGCGTTCTGTTGAGTCTCAGGTACAGCTTGCTTAGAAATACTCATGAAGCCAGGGGAACTTCCAAACCACAATATGACTTACTGCTGGCTCCTATACAGAAGCTAAACTGTTAAGATAGATTTTCAGCAGCATCCAGATAGGCCTTCTTGGACAGAAATCTGGCTCCAAACTACTCTGCTTCTCACTCACTATCCACCAGCCTTCCAGCAAATCACCCTACATTACCACTGGGAAATTCCTGGGTTTCCTCACCAAATGGCATCTGTTACCCGTGGAGTCACCTGCTCCAGAGGCCATATCATATCTATGACTTAACCCATGATTCCAGAGATTTTTTTCTAGCATAAAAAGTAAACTGAACGGTTCTGATTTCCTAGGGAGACACATCTATTAGCCAAGACTGAGCCAGTCCTACCATCAACTTCAGTCAGGTTTCTAGTCAGCAGAACTTCCAGCACCTGTAATGTAATTACCCCACAGTGTTCTGGTGTTGTTGTTGTTTGCTTTTTAAATTTAAATTACATTTTATTTGCTGTTGTTTAAGGCTTACTCAAATCTTCAATTTTCACATCAGATAATAACTGGGCTCCTGAGTCATGTTTTGGTGGCCACTCACATACAGTAAATGTCTCTATTTGCTCCAGAATATTAACACTAACTGAAGAGCTGTTTCTAGTTACAAAGTCTTACCTCAACTCCTTGCTTTGTGTCAAACATGTATTTGCTGGCTGTAGCTCCTTATTTCATCACAAAGATATTCCTCCATCAGTTATGGACACCTTTATGATTATTTCTATTATATTTGCCAGATGTCAATGAAGAGATGAATTTGTATTCTTACTGTATAGATTTGTAGTGAAGAGCTTATTGTAAAGAGGAATTAATGTTTATTCCTCCAGTCATCTGAAGTAAACACTGAAGAAATTAATTATTTTCTCTCCTAGGTTGTTGAATCCACATAAAGAAAGAGGAAAAATGGAGGTTTATATATCTCCGGTGGAGAGGTAAAAGTTCACTTTAAGATAGGAGATAAAAATTATCATGGAATTTTAGAAATAATTTCTTTCTTCCCCCTGGGCTGTCTTTGTTTTGCCTATGGCATCATTCCTAGAATATTAAGGCTGCATGCAGAGATGAATTGCACTTTTCTGTCATCACAGTCACACAATGTAATATATGCATGTGCAGTCCTAGTTAGGAAGGGTATGGTCAGATCCCTACCTGGCTATTTTAAATGTCTTTGCCAGACAGACTCTCACACCAAGAAAAATCTCTTTCTTGTTGTGCTAGAAAACTATCCATTCCACAATAAATTCACTGTTTTCACTTATCATGCATAATTGTGAACACTCCAGAGGCATGCAATTCACTTATAGAGTCTTTGTGCATGTACAGTTCAGTTGTCTTTCAAATATCTCTGCTTTATAGCACAAACATATAGCATAGAAAGACTCTGCTAATCTTTCCTTGTTACTGAATACTCTCTCCTTGGTATGTCAAAGCTCCCCTTCCACGTATGTAGTTTAACTACAAAAATTATTTATTTGAAAGCCAAAAACCTACAGAACAAAGTGACAATTCAAAGTTTGATACAGTACACAGCTGGTATAAGTGCTATTTGTTCACCAGTGTAGCTGAAGCACAGAAAAGAGCAACAGATAAATGCTCATATCCTCAGCATGAACAGTGCAGTCAAATGTTGCTTACAGCTCCATTGAATGGGAGCAGCCCTCAGCACAGACTTGGAGTAAGGTATGAACTCATGCCTCTGGTCTGGAGTGCAGTTTTTAAGGCATTTCACTAACACCCCATCCACACCATATGAGTATAAATTCAAAATATCAGTGTGAGGAAACAACACTCTTTAATTAAGTCTACTTCATGATCATCACCAGCTGAAGAGAACTTTTGCTCTCTTGGTCTGTTTCTGAGTAAGAAATTAACCTCTGAGATTAAAGTGAGAAAATGAACTGCATGTGGATATATCACAAGAACAGGAAAAAAAAGTTGGATAAGCATCTGGAAAAAATTAAGCACACCCCTGCTTAGGTTCTTCCAAAACAAGATTCTTAAAGGTTTTATTGGGCACCTGAGAAATGTCTCACAGTCAGGTTTTTCACCTGGTGGAAAATACTAGAGGTGCCACTTGCAGAAATGCCATGAAGTCTATCACACCTACTTATTTTCTTGTTCTGTAGGCAGGAGGTGGACTGATATTTCTAGACACCTCTCCTATTTGCAAGAAGTACCTCCTGTTCTCTGCCCCACAAATTCATCAGGATCTATTCTGTCTCTGCATCACAGACCTCTGTGTGAAGTCAGGTAAGTCCCCTATGTAAGGCCAATTATGAAAATCTGTGTTAAGCAGGCACCTGTATTCCAGCCCATCACTGTGCTTCAGTAGGACTTCAGATACTGGGAAATCAGTAAGATGCACTGATTGTCTATGCTGTGTGGAGAAGAATTTAAAAATATGAAGCATGAGAAATTACTGTGATGCTAGTTGAAGCATCCTTCCACCAGTTCATCTCCATCAGTTCTACAGAGCTTGATGTGCAGCTCAGAAAGTGGCACCCTCCCTCCCCCTCCCTGCAATTTCCATCTTGGGGGAGAAAATGTGCGCAAAGGTGTTCATCAGCCTTGTCTGCTCACCATCAGCCTCCACCAGCTTCTCTTCAGCGTATGCTGTCCTGAGCAAAGATACATTCACAGATCCAGATCCCGTCTCACAAAGTTACATTGTTCATTTTATGCTGGTTTCTATTGGGCATTTTTGTTTTGTAATTCAACAGACATTTGAAGGCAGACATAAAGAACAGTTTTCAGACAAGCATTCTGGCTTGGCAGCCTCTATTCCCAATGAAGCAAAAGTGAGTTTAACAGATTTTACTGAAGACACAGCTACACCAAGAACAAATACATTCAAGCACCTCTCTCCAGCTGTCGTTTTTTAGGTGAATGCTCCTCCCTTTAAAGAATATGCTTAAGGGCATTAAACATATATGTAGAGAGATTACCTCCTGTGACATCTGGGGCATCTAAGATGAATGAATAATGGCTACTTAAATTGAAATTCAAGAAAGCATTGAATGGGTCAGAGCAATTAATTCAAGGTCTGACGGACCAGTTAGCCTATGACCCCTTAAACACTCAAAGAGAGGTAGATACAACATTTAAGTTAAATGCTTATAATGGTAGTCTTACTACTTCCTTAGATTCTAGAGGGAACCCAGCCTAGGAAATAAATCTAAGTCAATCACTGTCTTCTGTAATAGAGACACTGATGTTCACAATCCCAAAAGATCTCTTCATCAGTTTGAAAAGTATGTGGATCAAGATCTGATATCCTTTACATGCTAAGCAGATGAACTGGGTTCCATGAGTTTTTAGTTATAATAGGAAAGAATTTAAAATATTGAGTCATAAGGATCACATCTGAATCATTCCTTTTCTGCTTTCTCCCTCTTCCACCTTATTTTTGCATTCGATTTTGAGATGCTTGAAATATATACACATGAAAATTGCATGGAGATTGTTCTGTTAATCTAATTAATTTTAGCACTGCACTGCAAGTAAAAAAATTAAAAATGCACAAATTTATATTGTACCAGGAGATCACTTTTCTTTTCCTATACATTTCCATTAATTTTTTTTTTTTCTTCATAACTAGGATTTTTTTTCTCTGGGAATGAATGTCCTAAATACAAATTGGTACAACAAACCCAAGCAGATTATCAGGTAATAGTTTAAGAGGAATTATTTGCCTTCTACATACTCAATGACAAATGTTCCTGTGTAACAGCAACGTAATATATATTTCAATAAATTATTTAATTTTTTATTTATGTAAAGGATTGGAAAAGCACTGACTAGTTTTCCAATGCATGAATGGATGTCCTAGTCTGAAGATGAGACCAGTCCTCATTTTGATAAGTAATACCCTGGTAAACTGGAGCTGCACACTTCATCACTTCACATCCTCTCCTAGAGATAGGTAGCTTCAAAGCTACTGAAAGCTTGAAGAAGCTTTGAATGTCAGGACATTCCCCATTGACCATGGTCTGTATTTCTCTTCCCTTTCTCTGTGTACCAGGATGTCTGGCTGCATCTTTGTTGCCCAATTACCTGCATTATGATGTTTATTCATTGCACTTGGTGGCATGCAAGCATCCCATTCTATTTGTGTGCCCGCAGCTCTCCTCACTATCATCAATAATTATTTTCCCAAGAACTAAGCCATTCTGGACATCAATATATTCCGTAGGTAGAATGCTACAGTTACTATATAAATTAAAGAAGAACTATCCAAGTTGAGGGAAGGATGTCAAACACTTAAAAAAAAATTAATAAGCTTTGTGTCCTTCAACTACACCCTTTCCCTGTTTTCTTCCATTCTCATGTTCCTCTGACATGAAAGGAACAAGACAGGTTTTATGATTTATCTTTGCTTTTTCATTTTTTTTTAACATCCAAATCCATGATACAGATTTTGCTTCTTTGTGACAGTCCTTCCTCCATTATTCAAGTTTAGTTAGAGAGATAAGACTCGTTAACTTGAATGAATGCATAGTAGAATATTTAGATTGATGTATAGAGATGTTGCTCATAAAAGCATCACAAGGCCTTGACAAAATCATGCAACCTGTTTTCTCCAGGCAGTTTAAATATTTTCCAATTTTGCCAGTGACTAGACTTATCCACTATTTTATTCATGAAAACAGTGTCAAAATGAGAAATAAGGGCATTCTGCTTCCTCCCCTAATTTGAAATATCATCTTGAATTGGAAATGAAACAGCTTTAGAAAAAAACACCTTACAAGCCTCAAAATCATGATTTTTTTATGCCGAGACATTTAATTTCCTCCCCCCTTTCAAACTGTGATTTTTTAGACAAGTGAGGTTTTCTCCAAATGCCCTCAACTTCCATGAAATGGTTCCAAGGCATCCTCTCCAGTTATGTCAATCAGTTTCAGGCAGTCTGCAAAGAGACATGACATTTCATAACAATGACATACCAGCCTGAGAAATGATAGGTGGGAAACAAGCAGTTTTTTCAAACTAATTTCATTCATCTACACAAACCCATGTTATATATAACACATTACTTTTTTTTCAGCTTAACCTGGTTAAATACAAAAAAATATTAATAAATTATTTAAAAACTGAAAGGCTCACTACCTGGGAAGAGATTCAGGTTTCACAAGTAATGAGTGGGAAGAAAAAAAATGTCTGATTTCTCTGCTGCTCATGGGTATTTTGATTGAATTTAACACATCTCAAGCTGCCAAAAGCCAATGCTACTCATATGAAGCAGCACCGCTTCTCCAATTAAAAAGTGGAAGCGCAGCTGCTTTCAGGCAAGTGGAAAGGAAAGTTGGCTTGAGTGGCAGCAAAAGAAGAGGGGGAAAAAATAAATAGATGTGCTAATTTCTTTATATGAAGTTTTTCAATTATTGTGTTTTCAAGCAGTTGGTTGCTGTGGTCATGAGAAGTCATTAGGATGCAGGTGGAATGACTGTTATCATGTATTACCAAAGGAAACGGAGAAATGTCAACTCCTTCCTTGCCTTCCCCCTCCCACTATTTTCTTTTTAACATTTTTACAAGCTTGTAGGCTCAGTGTTCCTCCCTCTCTTTTTTCCTTTCCTGCTGGGAAAAAATGGTGTGTATTGAACATGTAGAGTTCACTTCTCAAGGGTGAAAAAATTAACATAAATTTCTTCATGAGATATGTCAGTAATAAGGTACCTATATGTGATGTGTATTCCTCCGTGGTGTTTGATCAAACATGAATATTTTAAAAGGTTGGAAGTGAATCCAGCTGGAGTACTGATGTTTTCTCGTCCTTCCTATCAAACTGGGTGCAGCCTAGACCTACTTCTACTTGATCTGTCATATTGTGCTTCATTTGTACATGAGAGTTTGGAAAAGCAATAAAAATGTCTTCCTTGCATGATAATACACAGACATCCCTAACATCCAAATCCAACCACACACAAATTTTATTGTTCTGACATTAATTATCAATCCCATGAAAGAATACAGAAGACAACCAGCTATCACATAAATGTTCCATTCTACCTCTGGCCTTCTACAACACAAATAAATAAAAAAATATATGCCACACTTTAAAGAGGAAACCTGCAAACAAGTAAAGTCCAGTACAGACACGAGATTCAAACATTCTTAGGCTACATTAGCAATTGAAACTAATAAATGGCTCTGAACTTTTCCAACTATCCATAAATAATTACCAGGTCAAATCATAGATTTAAAGCACACATTTTGAAAGTATTTGGGATCCAGGTACAATTTTGACAGGGTAGCTTGAGAGCTGAGACATCCTCAGGTCGCTGTAAATTATCAAATCACTACATATTAGCTAAGACAAGTTATATCTCTGTTTTCATTCTTTACCAAATGTGAAATAGTTTGAAGAGGTTTAAATAATCCCTATAACTGCACTCCTTGTGTACATGTACATAGAGTGTTTATTCATCTCTTTTGGCTTATAGACACTTGTACTGTGACAACATTTCCATTATCCAAGCCTGATTTTTGAACTATACATGTTGATAAGATAATAAAACAATAGATAAGATATATTGCAGATAATTTCTGATAATGAAAGCTGAACCAAATATTGTCCGACCTATATAGGTAAAAGGTCTTAGAAAACAGGCAACAGCTGTCAGATGGACTGAACTTTCAAAACTGAATATATCACACTGGAACTCACATCTCATTTAAAAAATGTGATATTAGTGTCCAAGAGGAGGGTTTTCTAAGGCCATTTGGCTTTTAAAATTGCAGGTAGAAGTCAAGTGGATTTCTCAAAAATGCCCAAATCCCACTGGAATCAATGAAACTGAACTCAACCCTAATGAAATAAATTCCTAATCAATAATCAAATGTAATTTTAATGCAACAGGCAACCTATTCATTGGTTAAATGCAGTAGGGTTGAACCCTATGCCAAATCTCTTATGTTAATGACTGCTAAATAAATTAGCACAGACTATTTAAAATAGTTCATTGCTCACTCTTGAACTTCTAAATGTACTTGGAATGTTCTGCTTGCATGAACTGGGAAGAAAGAAAGGAAATGTATGACAGCTTAGCACTAGGCAAATGGCTAAAGTAAATCATACCACTGTCATGTGAAACAGTGAAATTAATTGTTACTAAAGTTAACACCTAGACTTAAAACCAACACTTTTCTGAAGCAGAAAGAAAAACCAACAGCAAAGGATATCTACATGAGGCCTTAACAGGTCAAAAGAATAAAAATATCATTGCTTTTGTTCTCTTTTTTTTAGATACATATTACCATAAAAAATCTTCATTAAAAAAAGAAAAGGACCAAAAACCTCCAGCAGGTTTTTTGGGTTTGCTACTTTAATTCCTTCTCTGTCTTGAAAACCAGACTGACTGTACTAAATGAAGTTATGGATAAGTAATAGATTCACCATAAAATGAGACTGGAATTATTTGAGAATTTAAATGCCACTCAGAAAAAGAACGACGAAAAAATACAATCAAATGAAGCTTTAAAAACTCCAGCCTTGTCAGTTAGGTTAGTATTTTTAAATATCTAGTTTTTTTAGTTCATCTCTTTTGGTATATGGACATATGGACTTATGTAATTCTTTTAATTTACTGATATGCCTAAGGTTTCCTTTGGCTTGAGCTAAACTGAAGTTCTATTCCCTATATTTTAAACCTAATCTTCAATTTAAAAGTAAAAATGTAACCCTCCACACATTTTGTATTTATCCCCAGGAAATAATTTGTGTAGATTGGTAATTTCCAAAAACATTTGGTCACATATGAGCATTTGTATCCAAACATATGAAAATCATCCTTCACAGATATGAAGATACTCTTAAGACATCCTGAAGCAATCACTTAGAAGTTTTTCAGAAGTATCTTCATGGTGTGATGCCCAAGCTTCTGGATAGTAGGTCCTATGCTTTGATTTGGTTTGTGGACAGTTATTTACCATCTAGAAAGCTCACTTTTGTAGATATGTAATCAGTCTCTTGGGCTGTAAAGAGGGCTTGCTTGAATTGACAGCCTGACAGAGTCATCTAAGTGCAAACCAGGCTTAAGACCCATTCTAAGGAAATAAAAAGGTTTTCCAGGGAAGATCTTTCCTTAGAGAACCATCTGGTGAGGATGTAGCTGTTATCAATAAGTGTACCTCACCCATTCCTTGGATAAAATGAACAAGGTTGCTAGAAGGACTAGATGTTTCAAATGCGAGTTTGTTAGGAAATCTGTTTGTATAAAAGTGCCATTAAAAATATATTATGCTACCAGCTCACACAACTGGATTCTCACAATAGCAGATCAGGGCTATGCAGACCAGAGAATCATTTAGGGAGGAGTAAGGGAAGCTGTTTGAGATAACTTCAGGTGAAACAAAGCAGACTTCAAGAGCTGTGAGCTGGTGCTAGGCAGAGCTGTGTGTTTTTTTTTCTCTGAAGCAGGAGTGCTAAGGCTTTATGCAACTTCATTAGAGCTGGGATTACCATCTGACCTTGCTTGCAGTCTGAAAGCAGACTCAGATCCTCACTGTTCATCATTACAGGCAAGGTGTTGCCAGATTTAAATAGGTACCCTCAAAGTAAAAGAGGATCAGTACATCAAAGCACTATCTCTAGTTTATTTAATGTGGAATGGCCAAATGGCTGGCCTTTTTCATGTCTGAGGCTAGAACTGTAAGCAATTATATCTGTACCATTGTAACTGATACAGCCAAGCCTGTATACTTACTGGGATCTCTTTCATCCTGTTTAGTTTATATAGCATTATCACCCCTAGGAGCTCACATTGCTTTCACAGGTTTCTAGTGTTTTATAGGCATATTTCATCTCTAGGGATGAAACAAGGTACAGAAGAATAATACTGAGTCATATCTAGATGTGGGTATCTTCTTTATTTGTTCCTTAAGCACTACAGTGAATTGCAGGCTATTTTTACAGCTTAAGAAAATATCTGTATCTATATCTGTAAAGTGGCAAAAATACTGCATCATTCCAAAGTCTCACTAAGACAGATCTGAGAAGAATACTCAAAAACAGCTAAAGAGAACAGAACAGAAGATCTTCTCTTTGGCATCCAACTGTGGATTTATTGTTGTCCTGCGGTTTGAAGAGTCTTCAGAAAGCTAATGTTATTTAAATTCTATTCAGACTAAGTCTGCAACCAAACCTCAGTATTCCCTTCATTTCACTGGCTACCTGAATAGGTGTTGGCTTCCCCTAAATACCTTTTTGGAGGCAGCTGTGGAAATGGTGCCTCTTTCCCCAAAGCTGTTCCCTACAAGAAGTGTGAAATACAGCCCCTCCTTCTGGCTGTTCTATCCCCATTTCACACCTCAGGGACCATCTTCCTCAGGGGGAAGGCTAAACCTCTTCTTCACAGGAGTACTACAAGTATGTTTAGCAAACAAGTGTTATAATCACAGAATATCATAGAGCACTTTGGGTTGGAAGGGACATTTTAAAGCAATCTACTTCAACTGCTCTGCAAGGATCAGGGACATCTTCAAGCAGATCATGTTACTTGTCCAACCTGACCTTGAATGCTTTCAGGGATGGTGCATCTACCACCACTATTCCAGTGTTTCACAACTCTCATGGTAAAAAAACCCCTTCCATATATCTAGTCTAAATCTGTCTTCTTTCAGTTTCAGATCACTCCCCCTTGTCTTATTGCAACATCCCCTGCTAAAATTTTTCCCCTGTCTTTCTTATAAACCCTCTTGAAGAACTAGAAGGCTAAAAAGATCTCACTGAAGCCTCCTCTACTTCCGGCTGAACAGCCCCACCCCTCAGCTCCTCCTGGTAGGAGAGGTCCTTCAGCCTCCCTGATCATCTTTGTAGCCCTCTGCTGGACCCAGTCCTACAGGACTTTGCTCTTCTGAACAGAGGGCTCCAGAGCTGGATACAGTACCCCATGGGGCCGGGAGAGAGGAATCCAAGTATGTCTGAAATAAGACCCAGTGAAGGTACAAACCTACGCTGCTCAGCCCAGAGATCTTTAGATAATTTATTGAGAGAACATACTGAGTTATACCTTTGAGTAAAGAAATTAGACAAAGGAACCTTCTATGGCATAGCCTGAAAAGGTTCTCAGTCTTGAAGAGAGCATTATTTTTATCTAAAGGAAGGAAAAAAGGAGGCATCTACTTTTCTTACTTTGAAGGTAAATAGTGTGCTATGTAAGAATTAAAAAGTATTCTCAGTACTATTTCACATAAAAAATGTGTCTCCCATATAATGTATGTAGCAGACTGATTGGCAAAGACCAGTACTTTCCCTCAGGAATTAGTGATCATATGACTGATATAACTTGTAATACAAGAACACATCTCTCCAGCACATTGTAGCCTTCTGATCCCTGTAGACTGGAGAAATTAATGTTGCTATACATGTTTGTAGGAAAAATTCAACTCTCAGTTACACCAACTTAGTCTGCTCTGTAGGGCACTGGATTGGAGGGTAAAATCAGGGAATTTTTTAACAATGAACAAAAGATCTGGAATTTTTCTGACCAAAAGCTTGTTTTCTTATTATTCTGCAAATGTTTCATACCATAAATAGCAAGGACTGAAAGTTGGGAACATCTTACTTGTGGCAAAATCCTCAAGCACCTAAAGCAAAGTGTCAGCATCAGTACTCATATCAAACTGAATGGAAGCAAAGGAAGTCACAATACATGTCTTAGAGAGCAGGAGACATTATGCTCCAAGATTCTTTTCTTTATTATGAAGATTACCTCAGCGCACAGGTAGCAAATCAACATGGAGCTCTTTTGTTGTTACCCTGGGATTTCTATTAACTCTTTTAATTTCACTGAAGCTAATGATGAATTTTAGGGTGAAGTTCCACCTACCTACCTGATGATAGAGCAGTACTGAGTGATCATTTCCTGCTTTGCCCTTCTTCCCTCCCATTCTTTTCCTTGCATCAGCTCTGAAGGTCAGCTCCACACTGGGTCAGATCAGTTCAGTTCAGACAGCTAAAGTGCCCAAAAGTAGTGACAAGCTTTGCAAGTTGAATCAGTTCAGTGAAAGGCTTGGTGAGCATCAGAGCAGGCCCAAAGAAAGAAGAGGGACTGTCTAGCTCAGAAAGGAACAGGCAGAAAGGAGAAGCACATCCTTCTTGCCATCAGCAAGTTGTTAGACTTAGCCTCAGCGAAAGGGGTTTAAAAAGTACAAGGAAAACAGACAAGCAACAATGTTTTAAAAGTAGTGGTGGGAACAAACTGACAGGGAAAGCCAGAGCTGGCTGGATGAAGATACCCTGTTGTAATTCACTCCAACACTTGTACCTGGGTGCAGAAAAGGCTGCTGAACACAGTAGCCTCAGAGGGAGGTGGAAGAAGAATGGATGGGAGAGAAGTGGAAGGAGGGGAGGGAGAGGGGGGAGGGAAGGAGAGGAGGGAGGAAGGGAAGAGGAAGCAGGAGGGGCTACACCAATTCTGGACAATGTCTCATATGCTTTGGTAGGTCAAATAGTCTCTCTAGGGAAATACTGAACTTTTGATATTTGATGAACGTTCTTATGAATATTTTGATATTTCACCCTACCAGTGACTCCTGTGAGCAGGAAATGTCTTACGTGAAACAGAATAAAGCATTGTATAGAGCAATCATCATCATATTACAAGCAGAACTAACTAACAGGATTCTCAAGTTGCTAAAAACTTTCCTTTGCCTAATATACAGCCTATTAGTGAAATATTATATTATTTGTCAAGAATGCTTTATAACACTGTCCATGTCTACCTATACAAAGCAGAAAACTACTGTCAGCATTTTGCCAGCAAGATTCACATGTAAATGCTATTCTGTTGCTCACATCCTGGGTAAATGGATTACATGTATATATAAAAATAAATTTATAAATTAAGTCTTACAAAGGAAGACACAAACAACCAGCCATTCAGAAAATGAGCATGGCTTGGGTGAGGCAAGAAGCCAGTTTGTACTGTTGCTTCTAAAGACAGCACTATCATAGAATCATGGAGATCACTATATTAGAAGCACTTGCATCAGTCATCTCTGGAGTCTCTTTGTTCTCCATTCACTTCTCCTCCAGGTCCACCCATTGTTCTGCAATTTGGTGTGTAGAAAAGCACCAGAACAAATGGCAAGAACAATAAATGCTACATAACTCCATGACTGTATGTCTTCATTAAATCAGGTCTTCCTCTCTCTGTACTGTTATTTGAGACAATGCAACCACACATATTTCCCTACATTTTTATTGCAGTTGTTTTGCATAATGCCTCTCAAATGTTGATTAAAGGATGATGTGTAACAATTTGTTCATTGTGGCTCACCTCCTGCTATCAAAACTGCAAAGCAAAAATCTACAACATGGGAGAAATACAAGTTTATAAACCCTTCTAAAGGTTTTTGAATTTTATAAGATTTACCTCTGGAAACAAGCAAGACTGATGATATTATTTGAGCACTGTCACTCAACATGATGGCAAATGACTTTTGGTTTCCTTCTTAGCTATTAGAAAGGATTAGATGCAGTCTGAAAAGAATAAAACATGGAAGAAAATGTGGGAAAATCAGGTTCAGCCCATAGTATTCTGAAAGGACTGTGCTCAGCCAGGAGAGTACGTGCTATGCTTGGACCTCTTCGGGGTGACTTTTTCTGAAAAAGAGAGAATGAAAATTCCTCAGTGTAATTACACTGATTACAGCATTCTGCTTCAAGAGGGACAACTGTGATACAGTCTCTGTTCTAATTAGTGTTAAAAACGTAATGGATCTTAAGTAATTATTAAGGTATTATCATAAGGCAGTATAATTAATACCTATTATTTGCAACAGATTTTAAGTGTGTGGATGCATCTGTAAAGATGAAGTCATCAATCAGGGATAAGATTCAGATTTTGTCCTCTAAGTATCCAAATTAATCATTAAAACCTTTCAAATCCAGGTGTCACACCTGACTTCAGTCTTACTCCTGGGGGTAGGTTTTATTCTGCATTCTGCTTTCATACAAAAAGACAACTAACCTGGGAGTCATCAGTGCTTCAACATGACCTGGGCTCAAATACCCATGGTCAGATGGAGGCACCCACTTTATGCATCCAAACAGGAGGGCAGTGGGAGCTGCATGGTAGCTGTATGTCTCTTTTTTGGTAGGAGCACAGGAGGTAACACAGGATGAGCCTCGCAGGACATGGGCTTGCTGTTTATGCATTCAAAAAAGCCATGATTTTCACAGCCTGGCAAAATTCATATATGCAAAACAACTCCTATAGGCAGCCAAGCCGGTTTGTTCTCTGGAACTAACTTAATCCCTGGGACACTCCAAGAAAAATTAAAATTTGTGTCTTCTCTTTTACAGGAGGAATTACTGGTGATCTGCTTTTGACTGAATATTACAGCACCACAAAAAGGTGATGTAGCTTGTAAGGCTGCACCTCACAGGGTAAATATGTTCACCGACACACTTATTTTGATTACAATAGCGATATGAAAGGGTTACTAGAAATTCAACAGCTACAGTAATGGCTGCTCCTGAGTTCTGTAACTATTTCTGCTTATTAACCCTGATACAAATTGAGATTCCATTCAATGTTGCATTGCTGGCTCCCTTGCTTTAAGGGAACACAAGGCATGACCNAGCTACAGTAACGGCTGCTCCTGAGTTCTGTAACTATTTCTGCTTATTAACCCTGATACAAATTGAGATTCCATTCAATGTTTCATTGCTGGCTCCCTTGCCATGGGCCATGTGTACTTCAAGGTTCTATATGGAACACCAAAAGGCAAACCCAACTCAGTTTTCAGCTTGAGAAGAAAATAACTGTTCTTTCAGTTCCGCTCTTTTTCCTGATGATGATTTATTTTTTAACATGTCTCTCACACCAAATATGAGGATCACATTTCTGAGAGCAGTAAAGAAACTTTTAAAAAATTCTAATCACGCCAGTAATGAGTTTTCAATTCAAATCTTGACAACACAATTGCATTGATACCACAAATACCCAGCTTCTCCTTTTTCAGAGTTGTGAACCAAGTATATCCTTTTCAAGTAGCTTGGAAAGAGACATAAGCAGTAAATGAACCTGGACATAACAAATGATAGATCTTATTTATTCAAGCAGATTATCTTTAGGTCAAATTTTGGCAGAACTGCAATATTCAGAAAGTGTTACAAATATAAAAAAGCCAAATTTTTTTAAAGCTTGAGAAATAGTATTTTTTCATGTCTCTCCAGGTGCCTAGTTTGAGTAGAGGTTTAGATTCTGCCTCAGAACTGTTGTAAAACGTTAATTCAAGCAAACTGCTATGTTCGTGAACAAAGGGACTTTTTACACTTGATGATGTGGGTCATTAATTGGACATCTCATTCATCACAGACCCTTACCAGAGAAAACAAAGAACAAGAACTAAAACAGAAAACAGAACTTTGGCTTTGAAAAAAAAAAAAAAAAAAAAGAAGTTTAAGGAATCTGCATTTAATCAAAACATGCAAAACAATCTCCAGATACTGTCTGGCAACAAATTTAGGATTTGCAGAGCTGAAGTGTTCATTTGCTTGGCTATAAATATTATGTTGATGAAAGACAGTCCTAACTCTGTCTTCCATCACTTCACTTCTGATAGGGAAGTTAAGATTTTATGTGTTTGCTTAGAAACCCATTAGATCTAACCTTTCCAGGAGAATTACAAAGGGAAATGATAAATGGCCATGTATCAGTTCAGGGGAGGGAGAAATTTCATTTGGGATATTGCAGGGCGAAGAACTCAGTGCAGACATATTTAATCTTATCACTCATGATGCAGCATATAAATGAAAACTGAAGATTATACTAAAGTGAGAGAAACTGGTAACATCAGTGAGGCAAAAAATGTTTAAAATGACATCAGGTGCTTAGGAAGAAGAGCAAGAAAATAAGATTAAACCTGAAAAAATGTGAAATATTATACCTGTGAAAAAACACTCTGAAGAGATATTTAGTTGGAGAGAAAAAGCAATAATGCAGGAGGGCTCAGGCTGAGAAGAATATTGGATATACATACACCAGGAAACAGGAATTCACAACAGCAAAAAAGCCAAATGGAGTGGAGTGCATTCACAGGCCTTACCTCATCAGCTGTGGAATTAGTAAACCTTTGCCATATGAATTGTGAGCAAAAAGACCTTTAGAGAAATGAGATGATCTGTGAAGTGTGTGAGCTGAGTTTTGCGTGGGCATAAACAAGTCAGAGGTTTCTGTCTCTTGCTGGTCAGTAGGTTCTGTATCATTTTGGCTGAAAGATTTCTAGCTACCTACACAAACCCTGCCTCAAATCTCTCCACAACAACAAATGTAAAGGCTGTGCAGAAGAAACAACCTCTCTTCCTCACCACAGAGTTAAACCCTCACCAAACATGGGAAAGAAAAACACTGAAATATATATAAATAGTAGAGTTACAAACACAGTGTCTTTACTTTGTAAGGGTCATTACACTACTACTTTTGATTTGAACATCTGTGTAGGGCTAAGCTAATATCCTCAGAGAGGAACATTATCAAATTGCCGTATTTGGAAGTAGAATATCAGTATTACTTTTAATTCAGCTTCTTGGGAGAACATGGACCAATAAACATTATATTATGCAGCATCTTGTTATATAAAACATAACTGTTACCTTCTGAAAAAATCAAAGATCAGAAGAAAGAAAATGAATAAAAAAGCAAGGAAATTGGTGACACCAAACCTATAATCATGATTGTTGCAAATATTTGCATAAAATCAGTACATTTAAAAACAGAGTTTTTAGAATGCACACAAGTTTTTGTCCTCCTTCACACTAATCTGCTGTTATTAAAAAAACCAAACTGCATGAAGGGAGAATAATTTTTCTCTGCTCAAAGATAAATTTTCACACTTTGTCTAAAGTTTTCCTGGTCATGATTTACATTGTGTTACATATTTCATAACTACTCACAATCAACCTCGGAGAATAACACCAATTTGTCAGGAGCTGGACTTCTCTGAAAGATTATCAGAAAACACTATAAAAATAATGCTGTTTGTAAGAGACATCCAGGAACAGTATGTAATGCCCTACAAAGCATCCAGGGCAATTTTATTAAGGTCAGATGGGATTTCAAGAAAGAATCTTGAAGAAACATATTGAGAAGTCTTTTATAGAATGGTTCTGTCATGAAAACACCTTAGGGACTTGAGCACATATAAGTGTCTCATTTTTATTTCCATGACTTCATGTACAGTTTACCCAGTCAAAAAATTTTCTTTTCTATCACTTTTGACCTAAGCTTTTAGTCTACCTAGGTCTTCAAAGTATATGTTCCAAACAGTGTGAAAATGAAGTAGTCTTTTATCAGTGTCACTGAATATTAGAGAAAAAAAGCAGCAAAACCAGATTGAAGAACAAAGAAAATACAGGATTTTTTTATTATGTGCAAAATGCTTTCATCTTATAATTAATTAACTTCTAGGGCTTTAAGAAGGAAGTGTTTGAATTGCTGTCCCTTTGAAGACAGATACTCAACCCAGCAATCCGATGTAGCCTCTAAGGAGCTATGAGAGCAAAATGAGGCAGCCAACTCCTAGTGGAACAAGGCCAGGGAGTGAGCAGAAGTACAGAGAACCACACTGGCACAGCCCTGCTCCTGAGTTCCTTACTCCAGCAAACAGCTACTGATTCTTCAGGCAGAGAAAGCCTAACAGGAGGCAAACATCCTACAACTGAAACCTTGTGTAAATACCACCTCCCATTTTTCAGGTACATTGATAAATATACCATTTAAAGCTGGTTTGAAAACATGCATGGAAAGTAAAATGCAATGATAAAGGCCACATTGAACTTTTCCCAAATGTTATCCTTTCTGACTTAGCTGATGTCCAATAAATTATGATAATTACACTGTTTCTTAGATTCACTCAGTTTCTCATTGTCAGTTTAAGATAGTGAGTTGTTCCTTAAAATTGTCTTGGATATGCTAAGAACTTATGGATTCCTAATGATCACTGCAGTGGAGAACTACTCTAGCTACCAGGCTAATTTTGTACTCATTCTCCAAATCTTATCAAATTTGACTCTTTACTTAGTGAAGTACAGTCACCAGATCTGGAATGACACACCAGTATTTATCACATTGTGACCACTAGCAGGGTAACATCTCTGCAGTGCACATATCCCAAGCTGCTTTTACATTAGGCTGGTAGTTCATGCAGAGCTGACCACTGATGCTACTAGCCCCTCGATCTTTCCTGATCCAAAGAGACTCAATGGTTTCCAGAAGGAAATCCTATTTTAAGATTAATCCTTTGTTCCAAGAAACGTGGCCTAAAATTCAGCAGCATTGCAATGAGCCTCATTTTCCCAAGCAAGTCAGCCTGGCATGTCTTATCAGTCCCTGTCATTGTTTTCTATTTACCTTTTACTTTTTCATAATTTCCTAATGTTAACATCAATGATTTTATACTATTTTTTCCACCATCGCCAAAGATATTTTCTGTAGACAAAGAATAGGTCTCAGAGGGACCCACTAGAAATCTCCTGACTGTAAACAATTCCAATTTACAATTACATTCTACATTCCACTGGTAGCTAGGCTTAATATGTGTAATATTAAATGTATATATTGCATATACTGTATTATACCAAAAATATTATGAGGGATTAGGCCAGATTCTTTATAGTTATTTGTCAGTTGAGCACACTTTCCCTACCAATTCAATTTGTGCATTTTTCAATCCAGTTTTTGACAGATCTTTTTTCATTGCCTCTTGCTGAATCATATTAATAATTTCATTATAATTTATTTCATTTTTGGTTTGATTTTAATCCAAAAGTGTTAAAATTGGATTACCTGTAACAAAATTTTCCAAGTCTTGTTGTTTACCTTTATGACAGTAAATGAAAAGCAAATAAGAGGAATGAAATGCACAAGACATGAAATGATACCATATAAAGACAAGATGAATGGATTTGTATTGAGGAGTTTTTTGAGGTAATTACATTAAGATGCTACTTTAGCACCAGGGTTTTTTATGTAGAAGTGAAAACAGGCTTATATTTTCATTTATTTTTTTATTGCTGCTGGGAGGAATTTATGTGTATACATATATTATTTAAGTAGAGTACATATATTATTTAAGTCAATTTATAACATAGCATGCATTTACCATCCATGTTCTTTAAATATATTTATTTTATTCAAAGGTGGAGACTGACAGTATTTGCCAGATGACAATCTTTACACATCATTGTTCATGTTACTTTGGACAGGACTTTGAATTCAAACACACAAAACAGCATTAATAATATCTTGATTCAATAATACAATTTGTCTGTTCAGGTCACCATAAGAGAAGAAAGAAATTGTTTAGAACATTTTTTTTCCTTATCTTTAAAAATCTCTGATTTAGGAATTGTTGTGTGTCACTAATAAGGCTAGAGCACTGAGTGAATTTTTATGCTTCATCACCTAAGCAGGACTGTCATCCTTGATTCCTTTTGGTTTTCTGCAGTCTTGTGGTGATTATAAATCCCTCAAGAGTGTCATAACTCTGAACTGTGAGAACTTGATGATTTCACAGGCAACAGTGGTAAGAACAGAGTGATTTATCCCTGCACTGTTACTAGAGTTCAGCTGATTGAATAACAGTGAATATATACCATCATGAAATTATTACAAAGGGAAATTTATACATAGTGAACAAAACAGAAGAGTAGGATAATTTTTAAACAGCATTACTGAAAATGAAAGAAAAAAAAGTCATTCAAAATTAAATATTATTAAATAATACTTTTAAGCTCTTATAAAATGAAACCAGCATTTTATTCCCCACCAAGAAACTCTAAAATCAAAAATTTTACAAATAGAAAGCTGGCTGTCAATATTGGCATTATACTGTACAATGTTATTTTGTCATTTCTCTGAGTTACTCACTGAGTTTTCTTACTGTTTTAATATGCAGTCAAGAGAAAAAGGCTGAGAACTCTGAGGAAAAAAATTATACTGGAGCTAATGGGAGCTTTGTCCATTGTCTTCAATGCATTCCAGAGCCAAACTTATTTGGTTGAACTACATCATAAAACTTGACTTCTTTTTGCTCCATTATTTCATGTCACACCTCAGATCTTCCTACATTTAATCAAAGGATCCCAGGTAGGAGTGTTCTCACTGAAGGTACAAGACAAATCTTACTTTGCTGCAGGATCTAAGGGAGGTGTTACTACCTAACGTTTGGTTTGAGCACACAAACACAATGAAACTTTTACATAGACTTTCTTTGGCAGTGGCTGCAGTATGTTGTAGATAATCTTAAGGTAAGTGCACTGACACTATCAACTTTTCCTCAAAAGACTGAATAGAAACCACTTCATCCTGCTACTTTCTTGAGATGGCAATTTAGCAGACCTTATTTTTGCACTCCCTTGAGCACAGGGAATTGCTGAATTTCATGGCAAAACTATGAGCCCCACTGTAGAGACTCTGAATAAGGGATAAAACTGAGATTTTCCTAACAAATGCAATAACATATAGTAATAAAACACCATTGAAACAATCTCTTACTTCGGTTCAGCTGCTCCTATTATTTATAATCTCTGTATATCTTTGCATTGCATATCTCCTTGGGTTTTTTTGATAATACTTGGCATTTTGTTACTAATGCTTGGTATTTCCATATACTTATTCATATTCTGACATTAACTAACAACTTTTTTTTTGAGGAATTAGAGTTATACTTATGTCAAAGTGAAAGGCAATTTTCCGAGTTCTGTCTAAAAGATAGTTCCCATCCTCTGGAACAGAACGCTGGAAATAGCTAGTTTTTGCTAGGATTTCTGATGATTTTGGAGATGGCAACATCTTGACCAAAAAAAAAAGTTAATTAACGGGATGACACAATTTCCAACATTAATTTACATTAAACTGGTAAGCCTAAACCAATTCTTCCAGAACCCTAACTGTGATTTCTAATGTACTGTCTATCACAGTGTTGTATTTTGTGGAGATCAAGAATTTTTGATGATGAGTGTGCCCTATTATTCAGTCCTATCCTCCTGTTTTTCCTCTCCATGTTTCTTGTCTTCAGGTTATAAAATGCAAGGATAATATGAAGCACACAGCAACAAATAAGTCTCCACATTGCAATGTTTTCCAAATAAAAAAAACCCCAACCTTATTTTATTGATGGAGGGGTGTTTTGACATAGTTTGCAGAGGCAGGTAAATTTGGAGAGATACTAATAAACAAATAATCATATAACTAGTCTCAGAATTCATCCAAGATTGTTTCAGAAGTGTCCACTTTTCCTGCTCAGTCTATCGCAATTATGCTTCATGTCACAAGATGGAATTGGAACAACGTAAGATTTTTATGGTGAACTACTTTTAATGGGATTTGGATGACAAACTGTTTGGAAATCTTAGTCAATATTCTTTGCATTAAGAGCATACGGTTGTGGTGTTTTGAAAAAAACATTACATTTGCTCAAATATTTACTTCCAGTATGAGGATTCAGGCAGCACACTGGATTTTGCAATGTCTTAAACAGATGAAAGAGAGACCAGTCAACCCACCAAACCTCATGTCATAGTGCCTTTTGAAAGGCTTTATAATATGGTGCAGATTTAAATACAGAATGGCAAAGATATTATACCCTGGAAAGTTTATTTTAATAGGAATTAAAAATATATTTATACTCTCAATGGGCATGGAAAAAGTTTGATGCAATCAAAAGCTTCAGATTTGTTTTCCTATTATTATTTTTATTATTAATAATATATATAAAGGAAAGTGTGAAGGGGAAAATAATAATAAAAAAAACCTTACTGTCTGACAATCTAGTTCCCAGTTTGGAAGCTGATCAGTCATTTTGTGTTCTGATCTCTTTTTTTTTTTGCCTTTGCTCTCTGCATAAAACATTGCAAAGCATAGTAATCATGTTGCTTGCAAAGCAAAGAACCAAGTGAAGGAAACATAATCCTAGCCACCCAGAAATGTGTCCTAGATCACATCAGCAGAACATGGAAGGAGGGGGAAAGAAGTATACATCTGAGCATACAGCTTGTGTCATTAAAAGCAACACCAAAAAGCAGAGGCCCTTTTAAAACTCACAAGCACTGAAATGGTAACAACCTGTCTTTGGCTTTCTCTAAGCATTCAGATGCTACTTAGAGGCATACCATCATCTTCTGCGTCTGCCAGCTAGAATGTATCAAGTTACACAGCAGTGACAGCTCAAAATATAAATTAATTTCAAAGCCTCATGATTTGGACAGTTTACAAAGGGATATCCACCAGCAGCTGGGCTATACAAGGATGTCAAGATTTCATGTCATAATTATTACACTTCCAGTGTCCAAATAAGCCAGGTGGCTCTTTAGAAGAAAGAACAAGCATACAACCAGCACCAGACAGACATGGGAGATTTGGGAAGTGGATAAAATATACCAACATTTTTCTTGTTTTCTGATGACTTTACCACCTATATTTTTTTTTAGTTTTTTTTTTAGCAAGGACCTTTTCTGCATTAGAGTGGTCAGGGGCAGCCCTGTTTTCTTCTCTGGTCAGCTCCCACCAGCCTGATGGCTCAAGGTGGCACAAGGGTCTAAATTCCATGTTCCTGCCCTTCCTGAGGCTGGTCCATAACACTCTACCCCTTCCAGCAGAAAATTCTCTGCCTCATAATACAGCTGCCCAAGGGAAAAGTGCTTCACTGTCTGCTATTGATACAATTTTATTTCACATTACACTAGCTCCTGTTTTGCTGGTAAATAAATATCATCACCACAGCAAATGTCAGTTTCAGATTGCAGTTTGCTTATAGGGTCACCATCTCTCTCTGTCCACACCGTTGTTTGAAATTGTCTTCAAGGTGGGGACAGTTCTTACAGAGGTGAGAAGTCATTGTCACCTACAGAAGTATTTTTCCAGTTCTTCAGTTCAGCCATAAAGCAACAAAGCAACATGAACATGTTCATACATGGCTATGCTCAAAAGAAGCTGCATGGTTCAGTCCTTTAGCAACTTGTAGAAAATTTCTCATGCAAAACTGCTTTGTTGTGGGAATTATTACATCAGCTCCATAGCCATCTCAAGTTGAGTGCCAAGCATCCCACTAAAGGAGTTTCAGAGAGTAGAAGTGCAAGGGGCAGATTTAGCTTTTGCTTTTTGACTCAGCTGATGCCTTCACATCTATGAGCAAAACATTTAATCTCTACATTGTTGCTTTTATTATTAGCTATTTTATTTTTCTGTTGAGGCTGGTTTCAGGGAGACAATGTCTTATAGCCAGTGTAGCATCTTCACTGATGACAGATTTAGCAAAATTTGGCAATGGTGGGAATTTGAACCCAAAATTATACAGTAATTAGGGAGTGGACCTGTTAGACATTTAAGTTAATAAGCACTGAAATACGTGGAAATTTAAAAAGCAGACAGGATAATATGGGAAGGAACAACCTATACTTGTTAAAATACATTGTTTTTACTTTCTATTAAGCACTTTGGAATGAAGTGCATTGTGAACAGATCAGCATTATTATTCCATTCACATATTTTAAGTCTAAATAACCTTTTTCAAACTTTCAAAATAAAATCAACAAAATAAAAATGGCTTATAAAATCTTTCAGATTAGGAGATATGGATGCTCAGCCTCACAAGAACATTTGGTTGGTTGATCTAGCATTAACAATTATGTTTAGGAAACAATTTAATAGCCACAAAACACAACCTTGTAAGCATTAAGCACAAGTATTACGTATTTCTAGAATTATTAGTTTCCAAATAAAATATTGGTTTATTTGTACATAATAAAAATAAAGAATAAATTCTATTATTTAACAAAATAATGCTAATGCTAGAGGAAGAGGGATTTTTCAGTTTCTATCCTCACAATTAGGACCAGAAGTTTTCTCTCATTTAAACTAAGTGTACAGTTACTTAATTTGACACACTGTTTGAAAACAGGATTTCTTGTATTAATAATTTCTGTATTATAAAGTATGTGTCATAAAATATGCCTTTTATGAAAGCCCTGCTCATCTACTACATATGTCAGAACCTCACCTTTTCAGATCCTACTTTTCGTATATTTCTATGTGAACTAAGTTTTGTATTGAGGAAATACTTACAGAAAGCATAAGAACAAAAAGCACTGTGAATGCTCATTTGAATATAGAATATATTGTATAGCCCATTTGCACCAGTGTGGGCACAAACTGTCTCCAGTTTTCATGCAGTACACCAAAAAATCTATCCTGGCTGTTTTGTGGGGAAGAAAGATAATAAAAAATTTCTGTTATCCTCTTCATACATCTTAAATTGTACAATCTGTGCATGAAACTAGTACATGAGCTGTGCGTAGACTAAGTATCTCTATGCTGTGACCCTTTCTTCAGGCTCTCAGGGATGTGTACATGATATGTGTGAGACCCTAAGGGGACTACATGAGGTATCTCTGCATACCTTCTTCAGACATAAATCAGTTTCAAACACCATGGCCCATTTGTGCCTCCCATAATTAAATAATCTTTGCCAAGTATTTATAAAACATGTAGATTCTTAGGGAAGCCAATTCAGACAATGCCCTGCAGAAAATTCCCCAACTTTCCACTACTTTATAAATATATGGCATGGGGGCTGGAACTAGATGATCTTTAAGGTCCCTTCCAACCCAAACTATTCTATGATTCTATATCTGCAATAGTCACTCCTCAAGTGTAGCCCACAGTCATCTGATGATCTAGTCCAAGGAGTGATGCCACTTCTGCTATGTTTTTAAATACATAATTATGATCAGGGTGGATGATGGTTCATGGAAGAGATGTGGTCTTGGCATGAGTGTGGATCCTTCCACTCCTACTCTCCTATAAATAGCAGTCCCTCTGACTGTGCTGATGAATGGATTTAAAGGACCCACAGGAGATACAATCACAGAATCATAGAATGGTTTGGGTTAGAAGGGACATTTAAAGATCACCTAGTTCCAAATCCCCTACCATGGATTCTATTCAGCCTGGCCTTGAACAATCCCAGGCATTCTCAGCTTCTCCTGACAACCTTCATAGAACACTGGGCTGGAGAAGATTATTTCCAGAGACCTGCAGGATATATTTCCTCTGAATCTTGCTGGCACTTGCATGCCAGTACATCTTGGATGAACTGTACATGGAAACCTCTCGATTGAACTCACTGGTGAGGAAAGCCTGAGTGGCTCACTCGGAACATAGAAATCCATAATCATCCCAAAGCATGTGGAATACAGAGTTAAAATGTTTAAGAAGGCCCCGTAGATGTCACAAATAAATTAACAGACATATTCAGACAGACCCTCAGCTGGCATAGATTGACAGGAATCCTCTGTGGCAACGTAAGTTTTGCAAAGCTAACCTGAATTATGCCAGCTGAAAGACTGATGTTTCTTTTTTCTGCCACTGTGAACATAAAATAACCTGGATATCTTAAGCTTTTTAAAGTTTTTTTCCCCACACTTTTCATTTTCCTATGAATCTTGTCTTTATATACACAGACATGCAAATAAATTAAAGGGTCAATTCTGCATTCACTTTTGCTCTCCAGTAAAACGTTTGCTGCTCTTAAATGACAGCTGCTTGGCCCAGGAACAAATTGGGCTGTGCAACACACGTGTGCTGCTGGCACCACAGCAAGGATCTGCAGCTCTGCATTGCCCTGCCTGTACTTGCTCAGCCCAGGTCCTGGATGGCCAGCTAACTCCCAGGTTATGGGGCTGAGACATTCAGGAGGTGGTAGGGTAAGGTGTCACAACAGAATATATTGAGTTGGAAGGTCATCTACTCCAATACCCCTGAAGTAAGCAGGGACATCCCATGCTCAGAGCCTCATCAAGCTTGGCCTTGAATGTCTCCAGGAATAGGGCCTCCCCCATCTCCCCGGGTAACAAGTTCCTATGTCCCAGCTACCCTCACTATAAAGAACTTTTTCCTAATGTCTAACCTAAATGTGCCCAGCTCTAGTTTAAAATCATTGCCCTTTGTCCTGCCACCACATACCTTGGCAAACTGTCTCTCCCCAGCTTTCCTTCAGGCCCCCTTGAGGTACTGATAGGTTGCTATGAGGTTTCCCAAGAACTTTCACTTCTCCAGGCTGAGCAGCCCCAACTCTCTCAACCTGTCTTCATAGGAGAGGTGCTCCAGCCTGCTGATTATTTTCAGGGCCCTTCTCTTGTCTTTCTTATGCAAAGGGCTCCTCAGCTGGTTGCAGGTGTACTCCAGCACACTGAAGAGTTCCCCTCAACAGGAAACAAGAAATACTTCCCATTATTCAGGTTTTCCCCTGTTATTATTAGTAAGGATGGGAAGCCTTGGTCTAAAAACATGATCTTGTTACAAAATCACCTTAAATATGTTGGGGTCTAATTCATAACTGCAGATTCAGGAAACTCTAGAAGCTCTGTGAAACTGTAGCACTGATGCCCACAATAGGGGGCTTATCACATTTCTGCATTAGGAGTTTGCTACTAAGTTTGGTTAATTAAAATTATCTGCTGTCACCCTCTTGAATTAATAAAATGTGGCTGGCATTCATAGCAATATTACAGGCCATGGTTGTTATGAAAATATAGTTGCTAGGATACGTTCATTATTTCATCCTCACTCTATGCTGGTCTATCAATTAATGAAAAAACACTCAAGCTGCTTCTCGGCACATCTACGCACATTCTTGATGCATGACCACCTTCATATCATGTAATTCTCCTCTGCCTGCTCACCTTGGAGCAGCAGCCTGACTAACTACAGAGTGGTGGCAATGATTTTCAAACTACAGTAATAGTGTGACTCTTCCACTGGGCCTCTTTTCTTCTTTGTTAAAATGAGGACAGAAAACCAGATGTATTTGCATCCAGAATTTCTCCACTGAATCTACCTGAAAGAAAATAATGCATTTTCAGGGGCAATTTCACAAGTCTATGCTATCCATTATCCATTTAAAACTTTTTATCGCACAACCTCAGCAGAATAATGCCTATTCAAAAATGAGATTCTGCAAAATTACACATTTCTCAAGGCAGTTATCTAATAAAGTACATAAGGTATTCTCATTAAATAGAAGGAGGCAGCCAAAGCTCTGGAAATACTCAGTCCCAGAACTGAATTTGTTTGAAAGTCTGATGCAATCTGATAGACTACAATGGAAACTCACCTTGGATACACATGCTAAGCATGATCCTTTGCAGGAACACAGAATCTGTGCAACACAAAACTCCTGACACTTCCAGTCTAAATGGAAATTAAGTAGGAAGCAGGCATTATACAGACATTCTGGTGTACTGAATTTCACAGGCCAAGCAGAGTGCGTCACCCTTCATGTCATTCCCAGAGTAGGACTGGAGATTTTGAAAAATATTCTGTCTGACCAGCAGTTAGCCTACACCAAGAGACAGAGAATAAACAAAACCTCTCTCTGCATTTCAAGCTCTTTTTTTTTTTTAACAATTAGACCAAATAGAATGTGATGATCAAGTGAACAAACAGAGCAGCCACTGACATTTTCAGACAGATCCCCACATCTAAACAGCTGATCTATAAATAGTCTGCTCAGAGTGTTGCAGCACATGCTGACCACACAGATGTGGTCTTGCAAAGCAAGTACCAGAGACTGTAAACAGCTGTTTTCACTTGGTTAAAGCCTGTGTGGTCTCTTCTCCAGGACAAAGAAATACACTCTGTTGAAAAAAAACCTAAAAAATTAAAACTCCTACTGCATGAGCTAATAGATTTGATATATTAAATACATTAATATAATTTATATTAAATACATTGATCAGTGGTTCTATAAGTAAATAAAGACTCTTGAAGTAACAAGCAAGATAGTTTGCATAAAATATTAGCAAAATATTCCCAAAGCACTCAAGAAATTTCATGCAATATTAATAATTTCACATGATTATGTATGATTTGCTGAGCACACAAGCATGCTTGAGCAGAGAGAAGGAACACCTATGACCACCTGAGAGGTTCTTAAAACATTCAGGAGCCGGACTTTCCAGGATGCCCAACATGCTTGGCTATCACTGAAACCCTGGGGAACCAAGGAGGCACAGATCATTTACAAGGGCGTCAGCATTTAACAGCTCTGGGATTTGTGGACCAAACATTGAGTGATGCCAGTCTCTTTTTGGAAATCTTAAGAAAAATGTTTTAATTTTTCCCATGCTGCTCAGGAGCAACTTTAGCACCTTTCTGTTCACATGCTGCTCCTTGGCTGTTAGCTGTGCAGGTAAAATAAAGCCTGATAAGAAGAGCTACATGAACCCCTCAGTTCTCAGGGCTCCTGCTCTGGTGTCATCAAGTCGGTGGTTTGAAGAGATCTGCTGCCTTCTTCCAGTGAGCCCCAACTTGTTCTGTCATGAGCTTCTCTTGAGCAGCCTCACAGCTCGTGTCCATGTTCCATGTACAAGCATGTCTGATCCTTTATTACAAGGTGGACTGGTGATGATGCCTCCTAACTTAGGCAGCTACCCTCCTAAGACATTGAAGAAAAAATGTGCCTGTACTGTTCCACCCAAATCTCTGTTCCTCTATGTGGCTACACCATCCTGTCCTCCACTGTGTGCAGTGCCAGCTTGTATACTCTATGGATTTGTAAAAGGGAGAAGGACAAAATAATGCCCTGGCGTACATGATAAAATCTTTATTGCCTAGTAATTGGCATGTCTATTTATCTCCTAGATGATGAAGCTGTGAGGAAAATATATATGTAATCTCAAACAAGTGCTGATTACAGTTCCTGAAATGTAAATGAGCTGCACACATACTTTTCCTTACAATGCTCCACTTCTGTTCTATACTTGCTCTTTATTCTATTTGTATTAGGTCAAAGTCTTTCTTTGTTGTATTCTCCACCCTTCTGTTGTAATCAACTCTTCTGCCCTTTGTTTATGTCATGCCCATTCTTCTCTCATTAGGCCTTAATTATAGCCTGTGTCTATTAGATTCTGCCTTTGGCTGTTTACAGAATTGGTTTTCTGCCACTTTCTCACACATACACTTCTCTCTTATTCTTCTTTGGATCTCAGCTTCTATACAGTCATCACCTTTTGAAAGTGCAAAGCAGGACAACTAGTTATTGTAACAAGCTTTCCAAGGCTGGGAGGTCACATTGCAACTTCAGTGGTTTAGATGTTTTGTGATGTGATGTGAAAAATATCTTTGATCTTTTTGTTGCCTTGGTAAACTTTTTATGGGGTAATTCATTTACCTAGTCCATTAGCAAACTCAATAAAATATTCTGTGAACAAAAATTCACCAGTTATGTACTTATCTTTGCTCTGTAAAATTTATACTTCTATGCAAAGTTCTAAAATGTTTTATGAATACAAATTATTTTATCCTCAAAACACTCCTCTGCAGCAAATTAGTTGTTATATTATGCCTCTCGCTTACAAAAAATGAAATCTTAGACCCAATAAGTGTGCAGTCAGTGGAACTGTAAATACAACTTAACTACTTGTACATGAAGCCAAACAGCTCTAACATATCTCTGGTCAGATTATATGCCCAGTTAGCCCAGCAAAGTTGCCTACAATTTTCACACATTCCATTCTAAAAGAACAGATTTAAGAGATTAGTGCAAACTCACAACACAAGCACGCCAAGGCTGGAGCTGAAGTCACCAGTTTGATCTCTTTGTTGCCAGGTTCAGTATATACACTGAAAGTGTAAATATATACATAATGCTGGCAGTGTCATAGTCTATCACATCCAAAATTATCTGCTTTTGAATTTTAGACAGTAGAAATGAAATTGCTGGCAACTGCAAAACTCAGGGTACTGTTGATGTCTCCTTTGAGCTAGTTCAGCTCCTTCTGGTTGTGCCAGTTCAGTGACATGATCTATCTGCCAAGGTAGCTTCCCTGCTCAGGGAAGTTTTCTCTCACAGCCTGAGAAGCATCATCTCACAACCCCTGTAAGAAGCACAGAAATGGCAGAAACTGGATTTTGTCTTCTCAGAGGTTAGGAAAAATTTGGTTTCATTCTTCAGATGATCCCTGGGGCTAGCCAAGAGTATTAAGACTGGAAGTGGCAGAATGATGTCAACATGTAAGAAAGTTTACCCCACTTGTCACTACTATGAGTCAGGGAAAGATGGGAGTTGGGACTGGTATACTCACTTGCACCTCCTTCAGTAGTAACCATAGCCCCAGCTGTCCAGGCTTTTCCCTGGTGGAAGCATCCATGGTAGGTCTAGAAAAGTAACCAGGAAAATCACATGTATTTTACTGCTTCAGCAATCACTTACTATAGACAATTGCCTAATGTGTTTCTTTGGCAAGTTTGATGTGAGCAGAAGGTTCGGTGGAGCCTGAAATGAAAATCTGCTGATCCCATGTTTAGAAGCCAGTCCTTATTTGAGTAACACAATGCTGGTTCAGGGGTTGTTTAAGGTGAAACAAAGCTGTTGTTGTCCCTCTTGTACACTAAAGATCATTTGTCCCAGATGAAGAGTATAGTCCTATCCTACTTTCAATTTCTCAGACTCTGGTTGGATTAGATATTTTGATTCCTTTCCTCTGTGTATCTAAATTGCTGACATTGCTCTACCATTTCACCGCCGCTCCACCATGGGTCCTCCTCATCTCCACTTCCACATATTTGCTCTGCAGCTGGACCTCCATGCCACACCCCTGCCTCTGGCCACTGCCCCCCAGTGTCCTGGGAGCCCACTCATCCACTCTCCTGCTTCATAGGATTTCATCCCTCAGAAGTGTTGAGTGCTGAGCATGCAGAACAATTTGTTTTCTTGGATTTTCTGCCTGGTTTCAGGCTAATGGTTGACTGTCTACCTTCTTTGTTGTTTGAACGTTTTCCTCCACCTAAAGTTTTCCTTTCTTCCACATTTCATCTTCTCCCTGAAAGCTCAGACTCAAAGAAACCTTCACTGCAAGCCCCCTTCCTAATAGAAGCAACTCTATGTATTGCCACTCAATTCACAAGATACATTGCCCACCTCTTTCCCCCTTCTTCCCCTACTACTGCAGCATTTGACCTGAATTATAGAGATGTGTTGGTTGCAAGAGGAAAAAGAGTGATACCAGTAGTCATTTAATTGGTTGGGTGAGAGGATGAACTGCAATTATCTCATATGCTCAAAAAAGTTTAGAAGGCAGGAATCCTATTGAAAGTAGGATATATCAGAGCATAAAAGCAATTCACAGTGTTAGTGACAGGGATATATGTGAGACTTTTGTAATACTGGAAATAAACTTTTACAAATACAACAACAAAAAAAAGGAAATAGGAGCAGTTTAAAAAAAAAAAAGTCCATTAAACAATGTATCCTCACAGATGCTATATCAGTGACCAAAGTGACATTTCAACCACGAAGATGCTTTGGTCCTGGAGAAACTGAACAATTCCCTAGCAACAGTGAGCAGCAGCATGAGGTCATTAATTGAAAGCCCAGAAGTACACACTGTAATCCTACTAAGCATCATGTAAAATTATTTTTGTAAAGTCAAAAAAGGATTTGAAAAGCTTAGAACTGCAGGATATAAATCTAAAATTACAGGGTGAAATTTTGCAATACTTCAAATACTACATAAATACAGTTTAAAGACCTTTGAACCCTCTCTCTGCTTTACACTGACAATAGAGGGATGGATGAACTCATTGATTTCAGTGCTTAAATTCACATTCTCTGAAAACAGACAACAAAGCTCAGATTTAAACTAGGGAGATCATCCTCTATTGCCATGATTACTTTAATTCAGAGTACATATCTTCGGTGCACTTCAGTGACAATATACCTGTGGGAGATTACATTTATAACATCAGCTTTTTACTTAATGTAGAATAAGTATAATCTTTGTCAATCCCTGATGTGATCTAGATAGCTGAAAGTTCTGGAGAAAAGTACCAGACTTACAAAACAGCTGAAATAATTTTTATCTGAACCTTCCCCTCTGACTTTGTCCAGTAATACTAAAATACTACGCATTAGGCAATTGGAGAAAATTTCAGGTCGTGCAAATGGGTTAAGAGAACTAAGCAAGCCAAAAAAATTGAATACTACATTTGTATCTCATACAGCAAGAGGAATATGCTTTGATCACCTCTTTTCCCTTAAATCAGGAGCTAAAGAGGTCAGAAAATGTCCACTCCCCTGAGAAACCTCTCCTCGACCACCCTCATCTCAAAAGCACCTCTCCAGGGCCATCATCACCCTCAGAAACCTCGATCTCTTTTCCCTTAAATCAGGAGTTAAAGAAGTCAGAGCTACTAAACATTTCTGCTTCTCAAATAGTGTGGAGTATCTGCAATATCCCAACATGAGGACATGAGTGTCCTCAGGAATCACATTGCAAAAACAATAGTGTGAGACAATTTTATACATATTACTTTCTCAAAAAATCTTTTATTTTCCAATTTAAGTAATGTTAATGCAAACATTATTCATCCCGAAGGTCTGTTTAGATTTGCAGAAGTCATTGTTGATTTTGACTGCCATACACTAAAACTGATTTTCTTTTTGTGCCTTGGTATGCATTCTTTCAGTTTTATTATGTTTGCATATATGTATATGAAACACTGGAAAGATGCATAATATGCCATCTCTTACAATCAGGATCTACAACATGAAAGCCTTGTTCAGAAAAATGTTCCATGTCAAATCTTCCAGGAGATCTGACCATGACCTAACTCTGAAGCACAGATAAGTCAACAGTGTGTGAGTACAGAGCAGTGAGGTGTGATCAGGCCCATGCCTCTGTCGTGATCTCATTCACCACCACTGAACACAGTCTCTCCCCATCAGCACAGTTTCCCTAAGAAATGAGTTTTAGCTCTCTTCTGACATAGACAAATTGTCCATGGATGATCACTTCCTGAAGACAAAGGACAGGTTCTTTAGATCATGAACTGTTTGGTGACCATGGTTTTGTGGTAAAGACTTAGGAGTCTTACTCCAGTAGTATTGAACAGCGTAAGGAAATAGGCCTTCAAAACACAACACAGTTCTTCTATCCTGGTCCATTCACACTCAGTTTTTTGCCATTGTGTCCTTTGTATCAAGGTTATTCTTAGTTCCAAAAGCTGATGGTGATTTCTTTTATCGTATCATCTTTCCAGTGCAGACTCCCTGTATGTAACTTCTTGAAGTATCAGATTTAAAAAAAGAATACCTGCACAAGTTTATGCCACCTTTCCAACATTCATTTTGAACCTCTTGCTGAACTAAAGGTACTCTTTATATCATCCAGGATACATGTCACTGAGTCATCTATCCTATTATATGACCCCCCTGACACCCATTCACTTCATCTGAAGAGGAACTCTACATAGTGCAAAAATGAGTATCTGTCTCACCCTCATAAAGATCCAGCACATCTTGGGACGTGGTGTGCATGTATTTATTGATACAGTAATCACAGTGAGTCACATTCTGTGTATTTAATGGAGACATTATTATTCTGCCCCCTTTGCCTCATTATAATAAAATCCTACCTTGGATTTAATAACTTGAATAAATCTGCTTGACTCAGGGCAAGAGCTAAGTTAGTATTCTTGCTAAGGACCATCTTAGCTATGCAATGGAGAGATGACACTCTACATCAGCCAACATATGATAACCTATCTTTAATTTCTCTCTGCTCTGGTGCTATTATCTCTCCTCTGCCACAGCTGCATACTGCTATTGTCAGTAGTAAAGACAAGACATCTCTAATTAGAGGGCAGGATAAATTGCTTTTATCTACTTTTAACATGCTTTTACATGGCACCTGGTACACAAGTCTTAGCTAGGCAATGATAATTTGAAAAGCAAATCACTGCTTGGAGAAATATGATACATTTTAAAAAGGAAATTAAATGTATAGAATAGCAGAATCAACATATTGGAGATTGTTGAGCTTTAAAGCTGTCAGAAGTCTTGTATTCCTATGTTTTATATTGAGTTAAAATAAGCAATCACAGTCTATATACCCAGCAGTTTCTCTCCCTCTGTCTCTATGAATGATCCAAAGAGCAAGCTGTGATTTTGGAGCTCAACATGCAACACAGCAAAGACACCCTTGCCATGCAGCAACTCTGTCTTCTCTGATGCTAAGTCCAAGTGAACAGTTACAAAACATGCTTCACAGAATCAGCATTGACTCATGCAAATTTATCCCTAGAATAAATCCATCCTGCACAGTACAAATACTGGTTTATATCTTGTTTAACAAAAATTAATTTAAAAACCAGAACAATTATACAATGACAAACATTTATTTCTAGAGAAAAGAAACTTACTAGCAAATTATTCACCTGTTCTAATAAACTACCCGTTAGAGAAAAGGAACAAATTAGCTACTAAGGTACAGAAATTACTGATCTTTGGCTAACAGAAACTATCAAACATCAGTCAAAAATTGCAGCTGTCCTTTACCTCTCTGAGTTCAGTTCACATAGATGGGAGTGCATGACTGCTGTACTAAAACTGCTGTTCAATCCCTTTGCTCATCATCAGAAAGCATCAAGTGCTCCTCCATGAAAGGCATCACTACAGAGGCACATACTCTTTATAATGCACTGGCAGTTGGCTTCATCCTCACTATCAGAGTCAGACAGAACTCATACTTCTAACACATCCTCCAGGCTTTTGATTACACTTTCTTAAAAATCTGTTGATCTTGTCTGATTGCTAGAAGCTTTCTGAGATGTAAAACTTCATAGATCCAAATGGTGAGTGGGACAAATTATTTTATTTGCTATTTACTGCAGCTTAGCAGTTTGAAAAGTCTATAGAAACATCCAAGAGTGACAGCTTGCAGAGAAAAGCTCTATGGAGCTTCTACCGTTAGTTTAATGAAAGGGAAATCTCTTTTCCTCCAGACTATGATTTCTGGCCCAATTTTCTCCTGTGGTGATGTGCACATTACTAAATGGGCTCACAGATCTGTAGTCTGCAATGTGCACCAGTTGCTGCCCATCAGAATTCCAAGTACAGTGCTGGTGAAACAGGGTTAAGTAAAACACTCCAAACTGGAATAAAGCTTTAGTCACATCATTTCAGTTTTCAGCTAATGATATAGCTATAAAGGACTCTTGTTTTCCCTAGCTCATTTGCATGGAATGCCCTGAAAAGAAAAACCACTTGTTCTCTCTCCTCTTTAATGTATACATATGTAGCTTTTTATTCAATCTCTGGCTGGGTCGGAAAGAAAATAAACTGAGTGTTTCCATCAGGGCATACAATTAATTTCTCAGAGCTTCCATGAACTACTGAAGAGATCCACGAGTAGCCACTGACCAAGACAGCCAGTGTATACCAAGTGATAGGTAATGTGAGATGCGGTGCTTAGCAGAGATGATCTAAGGTAGTAAGGGAAGATTTGCAGGGAAAGTGAATCTCTATTAATACCGTTGTTGACACTTAGGAAAGAAAGGCAAATTCTGGGGAATGAGCCTTTCTTTTGTTATAGAATCATAGAACAGTTCGGGTTGGAAGGGACCTTAAAGATCATCGAGTTCCAACCCCCTGCCATAGGCAGGGACGTCTCCCACTAGATCAGGCTGCTCAGTGCCATAATAAGGAGCAAGCAAACTTTGAGAACAGGTCGAGAAAAATTGCTGCATTGATAACCTATGTTAATATATATATATATATAAGGCAAAAAATGGTTAACTGGGATATCTTTGCAAATGTTACATGCAGAGCTGGTGATGAGCAAAACTATCAAGTGTAGGTGACAAGATACAGCAATGTTTAATGACTCAGGTACCAATCATAAAGCTGCAAGAGTGAAATTGCCTGCCTAATACAAGTAAAATATCCTCGAAAGCAGTTGAACACCATAATTTTGGTTAGAAAAGCAAGCAATTAAAAGTTGGAAAATGTCATTTTCTGTAAATAAGTTTAGTAATGCAGTCTTGGATAATCTTGTCACAGGCCTGGCATCCTCATTTCACTTAGGGCAAAAAAAGCAGACCATGCTTACCCAGTTAATGAACAATTACCCAGTCCTCTTCCTCTAGTTATATTTGCAGACCCCTGATGCATACTATTCTAACAACCTTCAAAAATCAGAATGATTAATGTTTCTCCAGGGCTCATCACAACATCATCTAAATCTTGTTCAATCACTATATATTTTGTAGCAACCTTGTGCTATGTGAAATGACGGAGTGGCTGCTTTTTATGTTTCAGATGAGGACATGAGGCATACATAGCAGTCCTAAAAACATCCACCAATGCTGGGTACACAATCTGGGACCTGTGTGGCTACTACTTTTGGTTACTGACTTTTTATTAGTTTGCATTATCTTGCTCTTTTTGCAATTAGAAAGCAAAGTATTGTTGATACCACTTGGAGCAATTAGTTCTGAGCACACATGAAAAATCTGTCACAGATCAAACTCCTTAAAAGGTAAACTAGTGCAGAAGCTCTGCTTCATAGGTCTTCTCCAGCATCACCTGAGGATATGTTGTAGAGATTGAAAAAGAATCTGCTTCTTCACATTGTTATGGAGATATCAGTGCATTAATACACGCATACACAAATATATGCATACATATTCATTTTATATATAAATTAAATTTTACAAGTAAGGAGATAAATTCCACTGCTATTGAGATTATTATTATATACTGAACAACACAAAATGAGGTTGGCAAAAATTTAACATTTAAATACTACATAATATTTGTCATAATGTACTCTTGCTTTGGGCAGATTTGAAATGATAAAGTTTTTCTCTGTTTCTCAGGTTTTTTATTTTAACATACTCGTATTGCTTCCTTGGAACATATCCTATGTTTTTTCAGCTGAAGTTGTCCTCCTTGAGGCATTTATATTCCATGAATACATAATTGAATGACAGGATCAGATTAGATGGAGGAAGAAGCATATCCAGCAATAGATCATAACAAGCATTTTGCAGTACTTACCTTTGGCAAATAAGGTCTGCATTTTTACCAGATATAAAAGCAAACAGAAAACTGATGTAAATACATGGATAACATTGATGGATTCAGTGCTAAAGACCGAAAATGTGCTATTTCAGGGGCTTGCAGGAGTAACCCTGACAGAATATATTTTGATGGAGGCAAAACATTGTTCTAATTAAAGAATCTTTACTGCATCTTCCTCATCTGTTTGGATTAGTTTTTATTCAAAATGTAAAACTGGCCAAGGCCTATTTGAAAATAAGAAACTTATATTTATGCTAATAAAATTTAATTTATTAATATAATGAAGATATTAATTTCTTCTGTTTTCCATGCTTTAGGATAATGTTTTCCTACAGTAGTGCCAGATGTACAGTAAAGATGTATTTATATTTCCTGTGCTTCAACATATATATCTAATGCATAGTACAGTAATATACACATGTAACTTGACGGCATCTATGTGCCAACCTAAAAAGGCTCATCATCTTTATTAGATTTAATTAGATCTAGCCACAACTGCCAATTAAGCTGTCACTTTAATAAAGAACCAAGGTATATGGATCCAATATGCTACCTTTACTGAAACTAGTTAGTCTTAGTTCCATTTTTTCTATTGTCATCCTCACTAAAGGAAATTTTTATCTTAGTTTTAACTTTCACTAATTCAATGTGGAAGCTAAAAATCAAAGCACACAGATCCAAAAAGGAGATATTGTTGGAAAAATGAAAATGTGCTTTGGTCTGTATTATTTATGAGTGACTAGGGAGACCAGGGAGAAGGGAAAGGTTGTACTCACAAAGCCAGTTACATAGCTTATATCTTGAGCTTTGAAATGCAGGAAGGATATTTATTCATTTGAAACATACATAAAACAGCAGGTAGAATTACATTTATAGTCAATTCAATGATCAAAACTTGTGTAAAATAGCAAGAAAGCATGATCAAACAGAATGGGATTTTAAAATATAGATTCTCCTGTTAAGTCCACTCTTAATCACTCTTTCTGTCATGGCAACATATTCAGCGAGTAAGAAAAAACAGGGGTTTCTGACAACTCATAATTCCATCAATCTGAGCATGACTCAAATACATCTGCTGACTTTCAACACTGGCATCCAAAGTAAATTTGATCTTTTCAATGGAATTCAGCATGCATAGTTAGCAGAAAACTAAGGATTCCTGACACATAAAAAATATCCATCCTTACATGTACTACACATTTTAGAAGTAACTTATGCACACTGACTATGCTCACACAATAATAAATAAATAAATGTAAATAATTTAATGAAAATGCAATTGTTAAGGTCTCTAGTGCCACTTGAAAACATGATGATGCTCAGATCGGGGGGGAACATAAATCCAGAGATAGCTCTGGAACTGGTCCAGCCACAGAAAATTTTATACAAATTCCATTACACCTGGGAAGACTGTGTTTATCCAACTTAAAGTCTTTTATCAAAGAATAAAGAAATTCAGGTCAATCTCATTCCATGAGGATAGGAGAAGAGAGACTTTTCGGGAAGAGAGAAGCTTACAGGAACCCTTTATTTTTCTTTTGTTCCTGTCCCCACAAATGGCTTCCTAAAATGTAGACGCATAGAAAAAGATAGCAAAAAGTGCTTATGAGACATTAATTCAGGCCAAGATTTTGAGTTGCCCATCATTTACTCCTATGTAGCCTAATCCAGGCTCTTAAACAAGTGAGGAAAAGGACAGTGCAAAATGGAGGAAAGGAAATGACTAGTTGCTTTCAGTTTTCAACTGAGGGGTGGGCTACCAGTATACTGGAAAATAAAGAGTCTCTCTGACAATCTTTGTCCTATATAGTTTGATATTTAAAATTGCTGCAATTTCTACAATGAAAGTGGACTTTTAGGGACAGCAAAAATTCTACCCTCAGATCTCCTTCTTTTGTCTAAAGTTTTACCTTTTCCCATTCTAATCTATTGGGGTAAAACCCTACTTTGGCAGGTTTTATGGACTCTGGGACTGTGAATCTAAGCTTTTGCATGTGAACCTCATTGCTTGAGATCCTCCCTGTGCCTAAGCTGGAGTCATTAAGCAGTTTTATGGTCCTCTGAATTGTCTTTTCCACTGTGAAATGCATTTATGGTTTTCCCCTTGTCAAGCTGTGTCACAGTGGATGCCAACAAAGGTTAGAGCTGGGCAGCAGAAGATTTACAGGAGACTGGACCCATGGTGCTCCTTCTCTGCAGTAAGATGCATCACCCCATTCCTGGCTGCAGAGTGGAAGTTGGTCCGTGCTCCTAGAGAAGGGAATCTAATATCTTAATAACTTTCCCAGGGCTCAACAGCAGTGTCAGTTTTTCCCTGTTAGTTTTCCTTGAGAATAGCAGAAACAGACAAAATTTCCTGTAAAAATATATATGCATAGTAAAAATTATGACCAAAAAACTCTTTCCAAGACAAACAACTCACAGCTCCATTACCTTTGAGAGTACAGGTATGTATTGTCACATATAGGTAAATCTGGTTTGCAGCTCTGACTGACTCACAAGTTAATGACTTTAAGTGTTTTAACAAAATTGCAGGCTCCCACGGAAAGAATTCAACTGATTTCTTTCCTTCCCTAAATTCCCTACTTCTTCTAAATCACAAAAATAAAAAGACCTGACTTTCCTTCATCCTAGAATGTTTTCTTTCCCAAAATGAATATTTAGATAACATATTTATTTTTTAAAAACCTTGCTTTTTTGAGATTGAAGTTAAACTCCACTTTCTGGCAAGTCTGCATTCACAAGGCTGCCAGCTAAAAATAATGCATGAAGAAAGAGGTCATGTGGAACAAGCCAGGGCACGACAGAAACATTAAGAAATAAATTTCCTTGCAATATTCTACACTCACACAGAAAAATGTTGAAGTTCATGGTCATAGAGGAAAAAGCCTGTAAGCCACCCAATGTGGCAGTCTATTGCTGTAAATTGAAATGCAGCCTACCTCTAAATGTTCTTTTCACAGTCGCATGCAAGTATGACAATGGGAGAAAAGCTGAGCAGCTGATCGGGTGAACAATTTTTATGCATCCTGGTTGTTGTAAAAGGGTTCTGGATTTATTCTGGGCTGGTGTCCCAATTTGAAGACCCTGATAAAGCTGTAGAAAACCAATGTAATCAATAAAACTGCACATATGAACTTTAAAATGAACCAAGATTCATTATATGTTCAGTTTCGAAATCAGTTGATATGACCCAGCTTCTTCCAACTCTCCATAAAACTTATATGGTAATAATTACCACTGGACTGTAGCATGATCTATTGCTTGCAAAGTGCTTTGAAGTTTTTAGATGAAGCTTGATGTGTAAGATATTAAAACATAAATAAGCTGCAACATGACATTTGTGTATTGAGAGCATTTCAAGGTAGAGATGGGTAAACCAGTTTTTGCTAAACTTCTGATGATGACAAATAAAGATTCACAAGCATCAGTTCTGTAATCTTACACTTTTTATACATTCCCCCCCAATAAATAAGTTGTTGTCTTGAAAAATTATACAAAGACTATTTCCAGTATTAGGCATTAATATGACATAGCCATTACAAAGTTCTCTCTAATAATTATTGGGAAGATATTCAATTTATGGTGGCTTTTAAACCACTTGCATTTAAAAATAGAGCACTTATTTTAGAATCATCTTTGCCATGTGGTTAAAAATTCTGCTTCTTACTCAGTTTTCTTTCAAGATAAGAAAGTTAAGGCTGAGACTGCAGGCTCGGGAGCCATGTGCTGCCTTGTGCAGCTGACTGGTATATACATAAATAACAGTGTAGAATAAAGTAGATTTGTGAATGGACCTAATCGTGTGCACATGCAAGCTACGAACACTGGCCTTTTATACTGCTGTTTGTGCACCACAAGTCACAGATATGCAAAGCATAAATGGGCTTCTGCCTTTGGGCTACTGTGCAGCTATCACACAGCAATTTGTCTCAAATTAAAAGGCTTCAAAGATGCAAAATGAGCATGTCATTCACCTGACATCTCTTCCTTATTATGCATGATGCTATCGTATCATATTCTTCCTAATTCTCCGTGGGTGGACTGTTTGCACCACTCCTGGCTTGTCTCTGACTGCAGCAGTACCAGGGTGAGTTTTCTTTCAGAAAAACATTCTTTTATTTGGCAGCATTGTAAAGTCTATCACAAGAATCAAGAGCAAGTCCTTTTTGCTCCTCTGCCAAGATCTTGAAACGCTCCTCCTTGTACTGTGAGCATTTTTGACCTGAGCTAATGTGATTCTTGACCTGTCTAAGAACACCGAGAATCAAACCACTGTCTCTTGGGAGAGGCAGGTTTAGCAAAATAATCTCAAACTCATTGAATCACCATGGCAGCGGATACAGATTTCCACTGAGTGAAAGGATCTACAGATTGGATGCAAGGACACAGAGAAAAAAACCTCAACTCTTTTCCCTCCCTTCCTCCCTCAATACTTCAGAAAGTAGTCTTAGAAAATAACAGGGGTCTGAAAGCCATATCACTGTGGCTGGGGTGAACAAGAGTCATCAAACAAAGGCACCAGGCTTGGAGGGAGCCCAGGGGAAGGTAATGGGTATTTGTGTTTGCAGCTAGGACAAGGCAAGGGATTACCTACGTAACTATTTACTGGCCAAGATCCCTATTGCCCTTGTTAGGTCAGCTACGCTGGAAAACAGCTAAAACATCTCCACCAGTCTTGCCTACTAATCACTCAGGGCAAGGTTGTGGCACCCTCATTAACACATTTAATGGTGGCTGGCTACTGAGGAAATCAAGCTCTACAGCAAAAGAAACATCAGAAGAACTTGGGCTGTTATCAGCCCTCCTCAGAGGTAACAAGTGTTAATTGATAGAAAAGCTACACTCTGGTAAATTTTGAATGCAGATTTGCTGTTGTCCTCATAGACAGGTAAAGAAGCCATGGAAATATTCAGAAGTCAGGCAAGAAAAAAGATGAGAAATCAATGTGGTACTCCCTCTCTAGGTGGCTGGTCTCATCTGTGGGAGATGTGGGATGGAGAGCTGATGCTACTCAGACAGACTTCATGCTTTAGAGCATCATAGGAATTGCTACGCAGCCTATACCTTGCTTCTTGCCAAACACCTAGCATTCGTGTTAATGAATTCCTTCCAAATTCTTATGGAGTAAAATAATGAGCCAGAAATAAGACCAGGAATCCCTGACACCTGAACTGATGCACAAGAGGGACAGACAGCACATAGGGAGCAACCTGAAACACTGAGTGCTGCTGCTCACAGACACGCCTGGTGGTCTCAGGGAGCAGAAGCACAGACAGAAGGGGCCACAACTCACAAAGGAAGGAACACATTGCATTTTTGTGTGGCAAGCATGTTCAGTTTAATTGCTGGGGAACAATGCTGCTCCACACCACCCACGGCTTGGGCCTGTGACTTTGTGGCACAGTCTGTCCCTACACATGCAATATGGCTCACTTGTTTTTTAATTATTATTTTTAACATGTCTTTACAACAAGCAATTTAACGGTTTCCTTTCCTATTACTGAGTGGCACTCGCACACTGTGTTCATGGAAGCTTTTCACAATTTGAGGATCATGTTTCTCTGACCCACCACTGTCATCAATTTGGGAAAGAAAGAACAGATGATTTTTTTTTGCTGCTATGAGCTACAATCTTGAGCAAGCAGCTGCCTCCTTTACCTGCCACTGCAGTCACCCCTATGCTAACATAGGGTTAAAAAGCACTCTTTATGCATAAGGAACAAACTTATGGTAAACCAGTACTATTTTAAAAAAATCATAATAAAAACCACTGTTGCGTTTGCCTTGGTGCTGGCATACAGCTGACTGCTATATGGGGTTTCCCTTCTTGGAACAATTTTTTTCCTGATATTGCTTTGTTTAAACTGTTTTGGTGCATGATTTGAGGGGAATGTGGGGAGCAGAAGGAAACTTTGGATTGAATGCCAGATGCCTGCTTCATTACTCTAACCTACAGTGTTATTAAAATATTACCAACTGATTTTCAAGATCTTTCCACTGCAACAACTTAAAAATAATTTGGATATCAGTTTTTTTGCTTACTGTTGTGTTGTGATTGTTGTCTCTGTTGTCACAAGTATGAATATCAGGTAATGGGTACCATTCATTTTTGTAGTTAGTAGTTTTCCTGGGGTGTTAGTGACAGGAGAAATGTATGCATTAAAACAAACATGATGGAAAGCAGTTCTCTTTATAATTTCAGCCCAGCTGCTGTATTGATGGATACAATCTTTACCACATGCTCCAGGTGGCTTCTAATGCCTGACTCCCTGCAGAAACCTCTATTTGCACATCTTAAACCACTTATTGGATTTGAACAGGATTTTTCAGCCTGAGTGCAGTAACAGTGTTCACTTATGTAATATTTGTAAATCCTGGCTTTACATTTCACTCACCAGACTATCTTCAGAGGTATTCAGCAGGGCCTCTATGTGGTCTGATCCTTGCTTTTTAGTGAGATCTCATGGACTCATATGGTTACAAAGCACATTGCTAAATTTATTTTCCATCATTGTCAGGGGTTTACAATGAAGTGTAACTCAATTAATCAGCCCTTGCTGAATAGCACTTTTCTTTGTCACCAGATTTCATATAAAATTCATCTGAAAGCTTTGTATTCAAAGTTCACAGAGGTTAACCTTTATTCAGGGCATGCATCTCCAAAGGCTCTAATCAACTTGTCTACTGTTGTTTAAAACTTCACTTACTACTGTACCAGTTGATTTGAATTATTGTGCTTCAGACCTTTATTTGGTGCCTGAGTGACTGAACTGGCACACTGAAGGCTGACAAATAAAGGGCTTTTATAATTATGGATGGGTATTGCAGTTATTAAAGAATATATATTCCACTTTGTCACCTGCATTACAACTGTCCACCACCCAGACACTCACTGTACGCTGTGCAGCTGTGCAATAAAACTTCAAGCATTCTCATTCCTTCAGTAATACTGTGCACAGCCCAGATCTTGTATAATGTTTAAGGGACTTAATAATAACTTAGTTTACTAATTAGTGGAGACAACAGCAGACACCCGTGATTTATAGCAAATGCCCAACAGATGATTACAATTCTGAACTGCAAGTAAATCTTTTCAGCAGTGAGCCTTTACAATTAATTGCACATCAGTATACTTATTTTGCTCCTTTATATTAAAGAAAAAGGGAAAAGATGAAAATGTTCCCTTTGAAAGGTGGACCTTATGGTGTCTGCAGGTGTTTCTGCAGATAGAAGGCATTGGTATGCAAAAACAAAGCCATTTTCAGATAGGATAAACTTCTATTCCTATACTCCTTTGTTTTGTATGAAATATTATTCTCCACTTGAGTGATGTTTGCATTCCTTTCCAACAGTTAGTTTGATTTGTGACCTGAAAACAGTGACGTACATACCAATGATCCATTACACGAGCTAACATATTTGGGATTCTTGAAGTTGAGAGTGCAAGGGGACAGCAATCTGACTACATTATTTCTTTGAATTTAGGATTAAATAGCACATCCTTTTTTTTTTTTTTTTTTGTACTAAAATCTCATAAGGATATTAAGCACATAAATTTAATATGAATCCAAGGCAGCTGAACTGACACAATAGATCTAAGGAGACATTATTGCTCCAATTATTGACCCAAAAGGGTGTAAGAAGGATTAGCACAGCAGACTGTAACAGTTCTTCCACAGCCTTTATAGTCTGCTGCATCCATAGTCCACTTCGCACAATCTCCCAAGTTGAGAATGTTCTCTAAATTAACATCTTTTCTAAAATGCTGCTAAGCTGCAAGCCACACTCCAACAGAGTTTCTATGGTCTATACAGTGAGTATTAGACAGAATATAGACAGAAGGTAAAACAAAAGCCAACAAATAGCAGATTTGAAAATCATCAGAATGCTCAATGCAGCAGTATGAATTTAAAAATAAATATTAAATTGAGACATTTGCCAAATCTGATGCAAATGGCACACAGAATATAGCTAATAATTCACATTGGAAGATTATTTTGTGCTAATGACTATTACCTTTAATGTAGCTTATTTTTCTTAATTACTACAATATAAAAAAAGAATAAGTCTGATCTTTATATGCTAAACAATAACTAGAAAGAGGATCCAAATTAGTCATCTGGTCTCTTATGGCATCACTGGCTTTTTCTTCACACTCTCCCTAATGTAAAAATGTCCATGCCTTCATCTTAAATAAGGCAAAGTTGGCGTTCTGAAGCAGTTTTTAATTTTCCATCTGGAAATTCTTCCAAAGGGAAGATGGCCATTGCATTTCCAAAAGATAAAAGAAAATTAAAATTACTCTTAACCTTTCTTCTGTTTTTCTCATTTTAGTTGTCATGTTGCAAATATTATTTGAGGCCATGTGAAAGATGAAGAAATCTGCGTGAGGGGAGAAAAGTAGATATAGAATTTCAAAAACTAAAAATAATTTTTAAATCCCTAACAGCTTTCTTTCTGTAAAAAATATGTTTCTCTTACAGAGAATTAGGTTTCTCTATTGATATATTGGAAAACTGAAGACTACCCATGAAAACCATTTTTCAACCAATGCTATTGTAATCACAAGGCTGTTAATGACATACTGCATAGCTCCAGGGCAAATCAATTAATCTGAGCATCAATATCTCCATCTGTGATATGAATATAATAATTCTTCTCTTTTTCTTAATTAATTCATAATTCCTTACTTGTCAAGTGTCCATAGCATTCACCATTGAGGACTAATTCCAGAAAACCAGAGGGGCTGACCAGCAGAGAGGTCAAGAACCCAGAGACAGAGGTCTAGTCCAAAGTATTCACAGATGCCTGGAAGTTCTCTGAGAGTAAGGCCTTTTTCCCCTTTACTGTAGGGCAATGCCATCTTAGGGTGTCCTCTTAGGGTCACATCTGGAGAGTCCAGTCCTTCCTTCTGTTTTGGCCACCCATCAGCATTCCCCACCTTTGGCAAGGGAACATTTGCTCATGATGCTATACATAGAGACAGCTCCCTCACCACAGCATGACTCTGACCAGGTCAGGCCAGGATGGCCTCAGAGGCTGCCAGACACACAGCAATGAGCCATCTCAGCCACTCATAAGGTACTGACTAAAAGCCCACCAAAGCTGATGGGCAGACTGTCACTGCAAATAAGGGTCTGCAGCACTTTGAAACAATTACAGCCCATTTTACTTGGGAGCATCTCTTGTAGGAGTTACTTATCAGTCACTCTGCTGGCGCATTGCAGTCATATTGTTGTTACAGCCTAGTCACAGCCCCTGTTACATGACAGTTGCTTTAGAGCACAGAGCAATCCCATCTCACTTACTTTATATTGACAGTTGTACGCAGCCACTGTCATATCACAGATATTTCCTTGTCATAACTTAGTGACATTGTAGTCACACGACAGATACTTTTTTAGAGCAGACTGAATCTTTTGCATGGAAAACTGATAACAGCACTCACTGTTTAGTTATCTCTTACCTGTAGTCATGACAAAAACATTTTTAGAGTGGTCACCTCTTCTAGTTGTTTTGTGACACAAAGAACAATGGAAAAGTTACTATTGCTCACTACAGACTGAGTCCTGGATCCTTAGAACCACTGTAATGTCAAACTAAAGAAGGAGCTAAGTATATTTACAGCCTGTTCCAGAATTTATGGATGCCTCTCAATTTTGCAGTTCAAATACTGTAGGCAATTCCATTGGATTTTGCAGTGTTATCCTTATTAGAGCTATATGAATAATTAACATTTGCATGTTTCACAAAGAATTCTATTTTTTTCAAAAGTATTTGAGGTTTAAGTTCTCATTGTAACTCTTTGTAGCCACCCTGCTGTGTGTATTTAATAAACAACATGTAAGTTGTGTATTAATACAGTTCAAATGGCATATTTCTGCTCTTTGACTGATTGGTTTAGGGAGAAGCCGTCACTTCTGTTTATGTTCCTTCAGGTTTCTTGAGCAAAATATTACACTGAAAAATGAAAATACTTTTAAGAGAAATCTTAAATATTATTACATCTTTAAAATGTAACCCTTTTCCAGCTATTACACCACCAGAATATTTAGAGAAGTTATATATGGTCCAAATGACAGAGTGTAAACAGTTGTATAAATGGAGATTTTGCAGTATTGCCATTGTTATATCTGAATACAAAAGTATCTTTTCCCTAAATCTCCAAATCTACACACCAACAAGGAAATTCTGTCCTAATTCAAATCTGCATCAAACGTTATCACCTTGACTTCATTTGACCCCATGAAGAGGTAATCAATGCAATTCCCATCTCTAGTTATATAAAATTTCCCAGTGCAGAAGAAAGAAGAATAATAAAAATCACCCACCCCCCAAATGGTTTTCTTTGTCTGTCTTTGATACCATAATGAACTATTGATTCTATGAGTAAGTGTTCCATATTCCTGTCCAAATAATCTTGGGACTCATTATATGAAGACTGGCCCTCGTCCCAGGTTTCCAGCTCTACAGTTGGACTTTATTAATGTTTCTACACATTGTAGGGGCTAGTACTTCTCTTTGAGTACTGAGTCTGGTATAGCAGAATAATTTCTTCTTATCTGTAGGCAGTCTTTGCCAAAGATAATTTATGTTTCTTTTTGAATTTCAAGGAATGTCAGGAATGTGAGGAAATAAATGGATTTTAGATCTTCAAACAAGTTTCTTACAAAACAGAACTATAGCTAGCTAGTTTTGTTAACTGCAATATTTTTTCAATCTTGTTTTCTCAAACAACTGTTTGCTTTAAGTATCTCAAAGATGAAAGCTTTTTCTTCTCATGGAACATTTCTGTATATTCAAAGAAAAAGCTTACAATTGTGGATGTCATACCATAGTATGACCATTCTGGGAAGGAGATTTGAATAGAGGCTGCTACATTGATTCTCTTTTCTATACGTGGCATTGTGGTGTTATCTTCTAATTATTCAGCTGGTGTATGTAAGATGCAGTTCTTTAAGTTCTTTCCCCATATGTCTCTCTCACAAAAATGTTCTTGTTTTCAATATGAGAAGCATGCAGCAATTTGTATAAAAACTTCATAAAATTCTAAGACAAAGGATGTTCTTGGAAACACTACCACTGATATCACAGGAGGTAATGTAGACATTGCTGAACTTGACCTTGAAGCCCAAATTTTAAAATTATGGGCTGTCTGATTTTTACAAGGATCAGACTTGAGTATGAAAATGTCAGCTATATGAAAACCAGGGTATTTTTAGAGGTGCAATCCAATTTTTACATGCAAATCCAGCACAAACTGAACAGGTTTTGTATCTGGATACTTTATAGACTGCCTACATGTGCCAGTGCTTAAAAATGACATGTACATGATGTGCCAGTGCAAAACCACATTAAATAAGAAGCCTGATGTTCTGCTGATAATCTAGCATTTACTCTAGTTGATACCCTTAACACTTATACTCATTTTCAGTACTGAATTGCTAAATTCTCTTGAAATAAAATTGAAAATAAACTGAAACAGAAATCATTTTAGAGAAAAGTCAAATTAGACAAGAACCAATAAGTATGCATATTTTTTAGAAATAAGCAGGGGAAACCTAGCAAATTATCCCACAGAAAATGTGACATTAATACAAATGAATAAAGAGGTAATCAAAAAGTGGAATCTGAACAACCACAGAGGAGTTTGCGAGCTGTCCTAGGTTTACAACCTTATTATGAATATACATCTAATGTCTGATGAAAAATTAACAAAAAATCTAAAATATACTGCTCTATGACTAATATCATAAGCAACCAGATTATGCATAGGTGCCAAGTGATGGTTTCCAGTCATTTCCCACTTCACAGCACACTGCATTCTTATACCACAGAAGTACTCACCATGAAGCCATTCTGCATCCATTCAGTGGCCTCTAGCTTCAAGATTTCTCCCAGAAAGCAAGACACAAAAAATGCAGATGGAAAGTTTTGTTTTGGAGCTCTACATTTTGCACCCAAACTCCCCTATGTTTTCTTAGGCATCAAAAACTCACCTCCAAAATTCAGCCTCAGCCTGTCAACCCCAATGTGGAAGCCTAGAATAATCTATTCTTATGTACAATTTTCTTAGCACCTGAAAACAAATATATATTTTCTCTCACTTTCAGAGGAAAATGGGCTCAAAAGCATCTGTTTTTCATGTCATCACACTTTTTAAATTTAAAGAGCAAACCCAGAAATATATAGCGGAACTAATATAGGCCACAGTCTTTTTACACTTATATGTACTATCTGTAACTGGAGCAATAAAACTTTCAAAAACAAATGAGCTTTTTTATGTCCACTTTTATTTGTCTACTTTTCAAATAATAAAGAAAGTCTATAAAATAGTTTGACTCTATAACTTGTGAAGTTAAATCTGACTCACCAAAATAATGAAGGAACACACTCTTTTAAAAATAGATCCGGTTGTTGCTTAATTAATTATGTTAAATACATTCCATTGCCATTAGGCACTTCACAACAACACACAGTTTATTATCCGGAATTAGTTACTGCATGAAGAAAAAAGAGTTCAATGCTTACTCTTATGGACTAAAGCAGTAGAAGTGCAGGATGCTACCAATTTATTTTGTTGTTATTTTAAAATCATTCTAGTGATCACTTCCAAGAAATTATATGGAAAGACAATGAGTTACTTGCCTGGGTTTCTTTTCTAATGTGGATAATTTAATTGCATTTCCTCTGTGCATTTTAAAATAAAAAACTACGATGAAATATTACAAGTCAATATGTTTTCATCATTCAAATGTTATTTTGAACAGTTTCCTCATGCACTGAAAATACCTTGCATTTGGGTCATTATGAACACTATGCTAATTATCATGTGGCATTGCATGATTTGTGTATGCAGTATTTATAATATATTACAAAGGTGAATTTTCCACATAGAGTCAATATAACTGTTGCATAGTCTGCAGCAAGGAAACACCAGGCAAGAGACCTGGTCTGTCTCTCTAGATGCACAAACACTGACTGGATGGCTGGCCAGCACACCCAGAGGTATGCCCACACTGCCCATGCCAGAGCAAACATGGTGAGTCTGTGGGACTAGCCAGCCAAAAAAAGATGATTTCACAGGACATGTGCTATGCAAACTTGGTTGAAGTAGGTTAATAAAAAAAATTAGCTATCTTTCAGTGGATATACAGTCTGTGTTGATGGTTTTCTGACTACCAAAACCTGCTGACTAAATCTGATCACAATTCAGTAATGTAAAACAACAGTCCATTTACCCTCCCAAAAAGAAATTAGGGGAATTTGTCGAAAAATTTAGCTGGGAAGCTGTCTTCCCTTTGCATTTTCATGATACCATGACTGTGCACTGTGGAAAGCTCCTTTGTTGTGTGCACAAATACTCCCAAAGCAGCACAAAGTGTGAACAAGACAATGCAGTGATTTTCTGTTGGTTTTCTCACTCACTAGAGAAGGAGTGTAAGGTGAAATCAGAGAATTCCGCTGTAATTTTAAAAATAGTTTTAGTTGAACTGTGAAATAGCAAAACACTTGGGGATGAGAGGGACAAGTTCAAAAAGGAATATACCAAAAGATGTAAGTAGAAGTTACAACAAGGAATTTAAACTCATGGTGGTATTGTAGGCAGAAAAAACAGTTTTGAGTCCAAGAGGAAATATATTGTTACTGAGTCAAATGTGCCAAAATGGAAATAATCAAAACAAAATCTGGTTATGCACTAACTTCAGGAAGAAATAATTTGGTGCCTGAAAAAGGGTGCTTCCATGAATTATCACAAATACATAGAACCACAGAAGAGTTGAGTCTGGGACATCTCTGAAGGTTGTCTAGTTCAGCTCTCCTGCTCAATCAAACCTATAAGTTGTAGAATGAGTCCGCACTTGAAAAAAAAAAGGATAGAACCCTAGTTACACAGGAAATCATTAAACACAAATCAAGAGGAATAGCACAAGTATGACAAATTGCATGGCAAAATTTCAAGACCGGTTATGGCTAGTGCATAAAGATGATGTGTCATCATGGTTTTTGCCCACAGAGAGGGTCTTGGTTTTGCCAACATCTACCTTCTGACTTCACCAAAAAATTCATTGCATTCCAGCAATACATGATTGGATTGCATAAAGGTCACGATTATCTGCTGAAACAAATGGGAAATGCAGATGAGACACCAACTTTGCTTGACGAGCCATCCAATAACATCACTGAAGGAACAGGCACAAAATCCGTCATAATCAAAACTTTGGGGAGTGAAAAAATGTGCATTACAGTAACACTGGCAGAGTTAGCAGATGGTATAAAATTGCCACCGTATGTGATCTTGAAGCGGAAAACAATGCTGAAGGACCAGCTGCCTACTGGAATAATTGTTAGGTGTCAAAACCAAGGATGGATGTCTACAGTCTTAATGAAGGATTGGCTGAACATCATTTGGAGCAGGAGATCAGGTGTGCTGGGATGCAAAAGAATGTTTGCCCTGGGTACATTCAAAGGATATCTAACACCAGCAACGAAGAATACCACTGGAGGAATGAATACCTCTCTTGCAGTTATATCAGGAGGAATGTCACAGTGGCAGGTGCCTGATGTAGTAGAGAGCAAGCCCTTTAAAGAGTATTTGTCGCCCTTTTGACTATTGGCAAGGGGTCCTGCTGTAGCTCCTATAGAGAAAATAAAGAAGTCCTAGTGCAGCTCTGCTTTGTCTTTGGACTAAGATGGCATGGACCTGGATAAATCCATAAGTTGTCACCAAGTGGTTTAGAAAATACTGTATTTCAAATTCCATGAGAGGAATCAATGACGTTATTAATTCAAAGAAGCAGCTGAGAGTGGAAAAAGCAACTAAAAGTAGGGAAGAAGTTGAAGATGTTGAAGAGATTGTCAGTGATGAAAATTATGGTTCCCAATGAAAAACCTAGTAGCAATAAACAAAGAGAAAAAAAACCCCAAACTACATTCAGGTGAATCACTAGTGAAAATTTTTCTGTCTTTATTGTGTATTGGTTACAGATATGTAATAAACTTTTTTTGTTTACAGATTTTTTCTTTAGAGATGTTATTTTAAATTCAGCAAGATTGTCCCTGAATAATATGAGATATAGAATATAACTTGAAAATTCTAGGGAATAATTTCAATAGAAAATATTCTAAGAAAGCAGTATGAGGTGAGGAAATCTGCTAGTGAAAGCAATTTCTCTCCAAACTACTTACCAATCTGTTATGTAAATAGAACATTTATCAGATTATTAAAAAAAACCCAACAACAAACAAACCACTTATCAATTGGTACTGCTAAAGGACTGAAGTTCAGAGAAGATAAGGAGGAGAGTCTATCGTGAATATGGGTTCAAAGTGCGGCCCTTTATATTATTTCAATGTTGACATTCAGCAAAATCCAAGAAAATAACCTAAATTTTGCTTTGGCAATACTTTAAGCAAGATGTAAAAAAGCAAGCCAACCTGGCTCTCCCCACTCAACCTCAAAACCAACAGAGTTGCCCTTGCACACCTCAGTCTCTGAATATCTGAAGATCTGGAGAATCAGAGGGATGTTCACAGATTAGGCTGCTTCAGAGGCAACTGGAGAAGGAAGTTACCTACAGGATTTGATTTTCATTGGTATCTTGCCAACAGGGTCCAGCTCTTGTTCCTTCACTTACAGTAGAGAGGCTATTGCCTCAAAGCAGAAGGTTAGATCTGGAAGTCATTAATTTCTGCCCCTGGAAATCAATAGCCATGGCAAATCTCAAACCTGTGCTGTAAGAAAGTTTAAAAATTACCTACTTGAAACTCAATGTATATCTCTGCTGGGAAAGGACTTGTGATGCAGCCTTCAGCAGGGTAGAACACCATGCAGTTGTCTGACTTGGAGAAAGTGAGAGGTAGCAATACCAGCAACAAGGTCAAGAAAAGATAGCTATGAGGCAACAACGTCTTTCCATGGACTTCAGTGGGTTTTGGATCAGGTGCCTTGAAAACACAATCTCACAGTTTAAAAGGGGAGAATTCTGGCACTTGATCTTGGTTTGTTTGTTGGTGTTTTTTAATATAATATTCTCAATTTAAAGATTTACAGGCATACAGTGCTTTTGTTGTTGCTGCATGGAGGAGACCAGCGGCTTTCTGCTGTGTAATGCACTTATGTTATAACTGGTTGTGCAGTACATTTATCTCAACAGCTATATATTGCCATATTTATCCATTCCTATCAGCTTTTCATTTGTTTTTTCTAAACATTGGTGCTGACTATACAGAAGCCAAGAAAATTCAAGGCAATTTCCAAAGCTGGTAATTTTTTCTTTCTTTCTGTAATGAAGATTCCAAACCAGCAATGATGATTTAAAAAGCATGTCTACAATTTATAAGCAAACTGACTTCTCTGCCATTCTGTGATGGAACCTTAGAAATCACACAATGCCTGTCATTATTTTTCAGATATTTAATAAATCTGGTTCAGTGATTTTCTGACAATTCTCCACTAATATTATTCAGGCATCCTGAGTCTCTCTTATTTAAAAAACAAAACAAAACTAGTCAAAACCAATGCTGTATGGAATCAATTTTGATTCAAAAATTGTTGATTAATCTGGATCATGGTTTGTATAAATTCAGGCTTAGATCTAACGGTAATCATCTCCAGAGTGCCATACAGCTGCATGCTTGCATTTCACACCAAGGGAGAAAGGACATGTAAACAGTTTAATCTCCATAACAAGCACGGTCCCCACAGCGCCACATTTGTGTGTACAGCATGTGAACATGTGGAGAGAAAGGAGGTACTTTTTTAAAACAGAAAAAAAATTTAATATCCTTACAAGGTGAATTGTGCAACATGTAGGACAACAGGAATGAGTCAGGGAGAAACTGAAGTGGAGCAAGGCAATATGATTCACAGTGTGCCTTGTATCGCTAGACACCTACACCAGCCACACTCAGGTGGCATAGTGTAAAATATCTCTCTGGCTCTGAGTGACAGCAGAAGTACGGTGACAGCCTGAGAGAGTGAGCCATTATGTGCAGGCCACCGATAGCTGTAAACTCCTAACAGCTATGTGTGTTCATTAGTATGCTGCCCTGACCATTAAGTGGTTCTGTGAAATGTGGTTTTCCCCAGACCTGTGTTTTCCACCACATAATCTTCCCAAAGGTGTCCCAAAATCTCTACTACAGCAGTGTTAAACACAATGCATTTGTAAAGCTTTCTTTTTTCTTAGAGAATTTTAATCCCATTTATCGGTAACTAGCTTTTAAAATGACAATTTTCCTGGCTGTATTTAGCTTGGTCCAAGGGGAAAAAAAAAAAAAAAAAGCCAGATGTCACAGGGCCAATAAGCAGGTGGGCCGAAGCTTCTGTACCAATTCAAACTGGCACTGCATCAAACCTGGTGGGTATAACCTTTAATTCAGTGCTTCCCTGGCACCAGATCTAGTGCCATCTGCTTAGCTTTGCTAAGCTGTGCTTGTTTCTGTGCAGGGATGATGCCAACAATGCAAACTGTCTCCTACATGTGCAGGGAATCATCGGTGCAACTAGTTTTTCAAGACCCATATGGTGACATCTGCAAATGTTCACTGTCAGCATTGCTACTTGTACCACCCTTCGTGTTTAAGAATGGAAGGAAAGAGTCCTGCTTTGCAATGCACATCAAGCTGAAGGAATATTCTTCTCCTCTGTGTTCAGGTTCTAAAGGGCAGCTCTGGAACAAAAGGAGCACATAGCTTTTACAGAGGAAGCACTTCAGAAATCAGGCATTGGAAGTGGGGGAAAATCAAGTAATGGATAGGGAAAAAATGGTGATTTTGTGGAATCCCTCGTAACTCTTTATCTGAAAGCTTACATGGTGTAATTTAAGTAAACAAGTCACAAAATCACAGAAAAGTGGGACTGGGAGGGACCCCTGGAGATCGATCTACAGCGGGTTCCACAGAATGCCATCCAGGCAGGCTTTGAATGCCTTCAGAATGGGGACTCCACCACAACTCTGGGAAGCTCTGCCACCCTCAAAGTAAAGACATTCCCCTCATATTTAGATAGAACTTTCTATATATTCACGTTTGTGCCCATTACCTCTTGTTCTTTCACCAGGCACCACTGAAAAAAGATCCTTTAATCTTGGCTCTTGGGGTTATTAAATGAGCTCACCCCAAGAAATAGGTATTTCCTCTTGCCTCAGATGGATGCTACCTTATCTTCTCCACGAGATGGTCACATCAAAATGAACATAGGCCAGAGGACCAGAGTAGGTAGAGGTTAACTCCAGCACAGCTATTTTGGTGCTTATTCCAGGCATTAAGGACAGTAGGGGATGAAATGATAACCTGCATGCAATGATGAGCAAACCCAGAGTTATTTCTCACTTCATGCCCTCCAATTTAATTTTGTCTTTGTTAGAGGGTGGCAATACCTCCTTCCAAGTGCAAGGATGGGAGCGTTCATGGGACCACAGCCAGGCAATGACTCCTCCTGTCCTCTTCCCTGCCTACCAACACATGCTATCCATGATAGAGTAGCTTTTCAAGGGTTTTGTAGATCCATTATGCTATGCATGGCAGTTTGGAGGGGAACAGCAGAGAGGCACCATCCTTGCTCACACCTCTGAGCATTTGCTTTGGCATTTTCCACTCCTTTATAATTTGGCCACTCAGACATTCTCACCAGAGCTGGTATGTTACCACCTATCGCTAACATCAGTGAGAAAGACCCTGACATGCTGCTCTGCCAGCCATCATCAAAACACCTCTGTGCAGTCGGGAAAAGTACAAGCCGACCACAAAGAGCAGCTCCCTTACCACAAAATAATTAATCGCTCTCACAGAAGGCCAGAAAAATTTGCACCGATGAGTTTGAACAAATCTGCTTTCTTTGGATTTCAGATACTGTGTTGGAATGGTTAGATACAAACAAAAGGCTTTTTTTTTTTTCCCAGTGGAATAATTTTCTGCATTTGATTTAGCACAAATTTTCTATTGATCTGGTAATTTTCAAAAAAAATCACCTTTATATAGAGCTTAGCTCTACCGGACATTGTGGCTTCTTCCTTTGCTTCTGCTTCCTCTTCTCCTCAAATAGTTCTATAACATTTTTAAATAGGGAAAAGGTTAACCCAGCAGTTTGGGAATTACACAGCCTGTTGCTATTTTCCTTTGTAACCTCAAGCAACTCTCTATTCCTACAAGAACCCAGGCTTTCCTCCTTCTTCCCCCCCAGTATCAGTCCCCTCCTATGACATTTGATCTCTGGATCAAATTCTGCTTATAGGTCAAAGAGGGGGCAACAGCGAGTCTTAGTTTGGAGGAAAGTTATGAACCTTCACAAATTCATGGCTTAGTTTCATGATGCTTGCATAGAGCATATAACAAACTAAGCCAATAGTACTTTTAAAAAAATGTTGATTCTACTAGCAGGGTTGTCTTCTTTGTATTTAGTTTAAGATAGCTGATCAGTGCCAAACACAGATGTTAGTCATGTCAGTAGTAATGAATGGGAACTTCTTTGTTGCCATAACGAAATTGCAAATAGCATTAGACTATGACCTTCAAATCACACCAGTCCAAAGCTGCCTTTTAAAACTTATTTTTACAGTCCACACATTTCTTTTCTTGTCATTCTATCTTCTGAAAAATTATATCCAAATATTATGACAAACAGAATTTAAATCTTCCTTTACAGAAAGGCCATTTTTTGGGAGGGCAGAAAATACAAATAGAAGAAAGTTTTATTTATTCCTTTGAAGCATTAATAAAGCATTTATATCACAGTAATCTGTGTCTGAGTGTTAGACTACAATTTCTTCCTCTACAACTGTTCGCCATGACTAGTACATAATCTATAGGAAACTTCTGAAGGTCTTCTCATCTTGTGCTCTTCTACAAAGAGAGGAACCAAAAATATCTCACTTGTTGCACGATAGGGATGCTGTTGGTGCACTGCAAAAAAACAGTTAATTGCCCAAATCCACTGCTTGCACTGTTAAGCAGTATTTTTGTTTTTACGAGAAAAGATTACTTGCAAATACTCCCTCTTGTGATCAAAGCTAGAAAACCAATGGAATAATTTCCCAGTGGTTCAAGTCTTCTTTCTGACATTGTTCAAATGTTACAAATAGCCCACACATAGGATTTTTTAAGCCCTTACATTCTTTGGACATATTCATTTCTTCCTTCCATGCTGATAAGAAAATATTTTAAAATTGCATAGGTTGGTGAGTCTTCAAGGAAATAAGGGACTGCTTAAAAGAACAACAGCAGCAGCAGCAGCATTGCTCTATTTCATCTTCACTGAATAGTTTTTTCTCTATAAATCTCATCAGCCTTGAATTCCACCCATTGACCAGGGGTAGGTGTTGAACACTGTGGTTAAGAACATAAAAGCTGACTTAGACTTTCCAGAAGACTGATTAGAATGTGCATAAATATCTAAAAAATTAAAAACTAAGTACATAATCCTTGTTTTAAAGGGCTGCTGAGGAACTATTTTTCTTCTTTGCCCAAAAGAGATGTGTTAAGCCAAAGAAATACCACCTGAGTCCTCATTCAGAAAATTCAAGTTTGCTTTAATCCAGCCATATCTTTTAGGTGATATTTATTTGTCATAAAAATGTTAATTAGGCTTCAAGGTGTGCCTTGCAGAGATTTAAGTCTTAAATTTAATGCCCTGGTGTTTCACTGAGAGTTTACCCATAGCATGTTCCTCATCATTTACCCCACTGCCCACTAGAAATCCTTCACTATTGATTCTGTTCTGTCAGTCACAATGGAACAGCAATAACACTTCATAAATCAAATACTAGGAATGGTGAAGCATGCAGTTTTGATGGAGAGAAAATGTTGATTAGAGACAAAAAATAGATAAGGAAATTAAAGTATATAAATGCCCAAACTTTAATCTGTTTATATAATTTTATAGAGCTTTGGTTGCCCTCAGCATCTACCCAAGGCGAAACTAAAGAAACTATTGTCACTTATACATTTCTAGGTGAAGACAAAAAACGTGAATATACCTAGATTTGCTTCTGTTTCTAACAATTACCATATGAAATGTATGTGCATTCTTCCACAGTCAGTAGGTAGGCTCTACCCTGAGCTATGACGGACCATGTGTCTGGAAGATCCCAGTCCTACATATCACTTTAAGACATATCCTGTAGAAGTTTCTGTCTCAAGTAGCTTTGACACAAACTGCTGCCAAATCTTCATAGTCATTGCTCATGAGTATTTACTGGGTACTTCCTCAAATACTTACTTGGTTCCTCCAAGACATTTTTATTTACTGTTTTGATGTCTTTCATATTCCTCTACTCACACTCCACTGTATTTTACTTCGGGCACTGACAAACAACTGGTTTTATTCTCTGTTCCTTGTTCTTACAGATTGCTCCTGAGCTGTCTTCTCTATGCTCTTATACATGCTGTTGAAGCACTTGGATCAAAAAAAAGTTTTTATATATTATTTTATTCATACATATGCCATCCAAATACCAATCAATATCTAACTGTAAAGTAACACTCATGGTTTGATCAGTTTGCTTCCAGGGTCCTCAAGGCTTAGTAATGTTCTGTGGCAGGGAGTGGTCAATAGAACATGCCCCCTGTCCTTTTTGATCATCTCATTTGATCAGGTCAAAATGTTCATATCAAATTATTTCTTTCTTTCCTGTCAGCAGCTGCAGCTTAACCTTGCAATGTCTTAGTTCACAGATTTAAAAAATAAAATCCTACCCGTAGAAACCAAGGAGAATTGGGCTGAGGGAAGGCCACTGGGAGCACCAGACTGGTGTTTAGCAGTAAACTATAACTAGGGTAAAACCCTTTAGTGTTTTTCACACTGTACTGAATGTAGCCCTAGTGATTTTCTTCAGTGGCGACATAAAACACATGCAAGAAACAAGTTTGGTTTTGCAAGCCTGGAGGATGGCAAAGCTGGCTCCCTGACCTTTCTAAAGCATTTATTCTGGCAGACCAGGGGCTGAATAATCTGAGAAGCAGACACAGCTTTCATATAGATAAATGAGTCATACAGAGGAATATGAAAATTCCCATGCAGGATATGCCTTTTGCAACACGTTAACCCTTTCCGCAGAGAATTTATGGACAAAGAGGTAGTGTTGATAGCTCCAGTCATCTGTGCTAACTCTACCATAACTTCATCCATGTGGAGTGAACTATGTCTTCAGCAATGTCTGGAATGTTCCCACATCTGCTTAATTTATTTCAGAAATGCCAGCAGTGTCACAAAAACGTTCATCTACACAGGCTTATACAGGGTCTCAAGCTCTAATAAATATTACTACTTATTAATCAGTGACATTCATTTTTATATGTTTAAACCGATTAAACATAATGAACAACAACAGAGACAAGAAAAGTATAATCCCTGCTGCCATTACATTCCCATTTAAACAGATGTTTCCTTTCCTTGTTTTATAGACTGGAAGAAGTAAATTAGTTGCAGAGTTTGACAACACATTTTTTACAGCAGCTTACAAACTATTTAAAATCACTAAGCAGGAGTATTAGCATTGCATTTGCTCTAGGGCTACCATGGTGGAGAAATAGGCTTACAGGCACTTCCCTAAAGCCTATGAATGATTCAAAACCACTTTATATGCAAAATCATACATACATGCCCTCTCTCAGATATTACATGCTACGTCTATCTGCAAGAAGGAATACCCACCAGCATCTAAAGTATAGTCTTTATTTTTTATGGAGTAGAATTCCAGCTCTGAATGGTATCAGTTGCCATCCCCAGTCGAAACATATAATCTGTGTTCTCAAAGAGTTTATAATAAGATTGTAAAGCAAACAGCTCTAAAGCCAGTAAACAAGAGTAGCAGAAAACTAAGAGAGGTTATAATATCCTGGTACATGAGATGTTTAACCACTTTCAATTTTTACACAGCTGGGCATCCATGGGTCACGTATATGATTGCATGTTGGAAAAGCTAGTCCTTGCTTATTCATTTCATAACCGTATCTCATACTGGTGTGCTTTCTATCCCTATCCCAAAAGAATAATGGCCATCAAACCACTCTGGGGACAAAAAATATTAGCAAAAAAATATTTCTTTGATGAGATAAATGTATCTCAGGAAGAAAACAATATTTTTAAAGTGTAGTTGTGCTGTCAAGCCATAACAGACAATCATTGAAAAACATAGACTGAACGTATTTATATACAAGGCACACGCCTCAAAGAAGAATACACAAAATCTTGCATTTGACTCCTGGTCTCATACAGCATAGGCTGGGTTAGGTTGTGGCACAAATGTAAAGATGGAAGCACATGAGCAAATTTGCAAAGGACAGGCCAGTCAGTAGAAGGAGTTTGCACAGAGGAAAATGACCATTTTTTAGTATGAGTGAACAGGGAAAGGATTTAGGCTGAGGAAACACTGAAATGAAGTTCTTTTGGAGATGGTTGAAGTATTCTATTGCTAAGCAAGCCGAGGGAAATTATCACGCTGCAACTTCAAAACCCTGCTACACAGTAGTAACGCATGCTGCTAAGGAATACCTGGTCTATCACCCTACACAGCCCTCTGATCTAAAATACTTTAAGCTGATAAAGTGAAGTCAAAGACTGATAACATCCAGCCTGTAGAATCCTGAAATCGGATAAACCACAGTGGTAGAGGTAGACTAGACAAGAGAATTCCATGTCATGAATTGAAACAACTCTTTTTGTCTTTAAAATAGAAGTCTGATACAAAGAAAGAACAAATGCTCATTTCTATTACTTTCAACATTCACACATTAGAACTGCAAGACATTCTCAAAGAGTGCACAAAAAAGATCCTGCATTGCAGAAGTTTCTTCAGTGCAAGAAGTAGAAACACTGTGGAAGCATAACAGGACAATTACATCTCTCAGAAATTTCCAGAAGGTAAAGAACTCAAGTAGACTAAACCTGTTGACAATTACAATTTTTTTTAGCCACCTCTGCAATTGCGCTGCTTAATCCATTGGGGGAATGGCCTCAAAATTTATCCTTCTGACCTACATAAACGAAGGTCTGCATAAAGTGTCTTAAAATACAACATGCTTATAAGGAAGCGAAAGGAGACAAAATATCTTTATAGCAGAAACTTCACATCAGTGAATGTACAACTGCATGACTGAGCAGATCCCGTGTCTGGAACACAAGATACATGAGCAGAATCTCATTTGGGACAAGCTGAATTCTGTGGAATGGAAATTCATGGAGAGCCATGCAGGTGAAGAATACCATCTTAAAAGAGAAAATGTATTAAAAGCATAGCTGAAGTTACAGCAGGAACAAAAGGAAAGGAAAGTACTGGCCCAGCTAGTGCAAATTGGTAGATTTGCTGTATCAACTCTGAATTGGAACTTGGTATTGCATCCAAAAGAAAGCCAAAGAATAAAAAGCATTTTGTTGGTTTGAATGAAGATTAAATACTCAGGAAATGAAAACTAAAATCTCATTAAAAAAATAGTATCTCACAGAAGAATAAATAAAGATCACATACTTCCAATTTAAATTTCAAACTCCAAAATTACTCTAACATTGCCAGCACAAGGCCTGCCTGAGAAACTTGTAATGCAGCTCAGTGCTCTACTCAAAACTCTCCAACAACTCTGCAGATTTCTGTCCAGAGAAGCAGCAGTGAGAGGAAAAGAAAGTTGAAGTTCACACTGGAAGTAGTTCCAATGACAGGGCCAAACAATCATCTGTAAATGATTTAAAATAGAAAAAAAGCCTCAACAATCAGAACGACAAAACAGGAAAAGAAATTGAAAAGAAGTTAAGTGGTGCACTCTGAAATGTCTCCACTGAATTATGATAAGTATGTATTAGCTGCAGTATGTTTATCTATGTCCACAAGAGAGGATTAGCTGCAAACATTCTTCTGAGATAAACCAGAACTATTTGGTGCTGGCACTGTTAAATTTTTGTGATATGCAGGTGTTTGGAGTATGTGTGCAGCTTCCTCATTGGTTTTGATCCAGGTATTTCCACTGAGAGCATTTTTACACACTAAATGTGACAGGTTGCATAAAGTAATGGCAAACACTCCACACACCTACCAAAAATAGCTTTACTCAAAAGGAAGCTCAAAATAATGTCGTGTGTTAAGAGCATTGAATGTAAATATGCACTGTGTCAGAAAAACTTGGGTTCAGTGAGTTTCACCAGCTTCTAGTTGGCAATCATACCCATGGACTGTGTGGAGAAGAGCTTACTGCAGATGGATGACAGCATAGACACCCTGTTTATGATAGCAGAGGGGGCAGAGTGCAAACGGGGATTTAGGATGGCTGGGAGATGAAGCTCTGGGTAGAAAGCTAGGTGGAAAGAGTCCTCCGCAATGCACCGTGGCTGCAGTTGAGCTCCTCATTCCAGCCCCCAGCCATTTCTGGCTCTAAATCACCTCAGACCAGGTTGAGATCTGCTTTTTGTCACCTCCCACCTTTTGTTGTTCCCCAAGCTCTTCAGCTCAGCTGTCCTCCAAGGGCTCAACTTTCCTAACCATCCTGTTGACACAGGCTGGTAAGGTTTCACTAGTGACTTTGAAAGGCACTCACTTCTTTCTGCTTGGAGTGCACTGCATCCTTACTGCCCTAAATTAGCAGCTGTAATTGAGCAGTAATTTAGGTGTTTATTTCTGAAGTGGTGCTCTATGCAACATCCAAAATCTATGCAGCATTTTGACTGCTTAGACATCTGAGGAGGAGATTAAGTTACACAAACCCCCAGAAAATTTACAATTGCACATTTTTAGCTTCTCCGGTTTTCATTGAAAAGCAATGTTTTCCAGTTAAATCATCTTTCCAAATAACTTATTTCATACATCAACAAAACTAATTCCTCCTATCACTTACTAGCATTCCATTCTGTCAAAAGACTTATTGCTGTAAATTGTGCCTCTCCTGCATTCCTGCTGTCCCACGACTTTTCAGTTTTACCTAGTATGCAGAGGGACCTTCAGATTGATTCATATGAGAAACCACTATATATTTTTATTAGGGACCACTGCATGGTTTCTATCTTGTTGCACTTGTCTGCTGTAAGCCACATTCTCAGCCCCTATGCAATGTAATCTATTTTTTACATGTTATTTCCAGTGTTTCAGATTTTTTTTTTAGATCTTCACACAAGTGCTCCAATTTCTAAAACTCATCTGTTCTATAATGTGATCTGCTCTATGATATAATGAGACACCTTGAAGTCGACAACTATTTAACTACATGCACCCTCCTCCACAGTAATTGCCTTTCAGCACAGGTGACTCCCATTGAAATCTTATGCTATCCATCAGATCTCATCAGCACTTCATGGAGAGTAACCAAGAAAATGCATTTTAATTTTTTGTTTTTAATTTTTTAAATCTCACATTTAATTCCTCATTGCAGTTGTACAATCTTCAGCTGAAACCTTCAAGTACTTTTTGTCATGCACTTAGAGATAAAAAGGAAAGAACTGCATTTCCAAACATTAAAGTTTTCAACTTATTGATAGATTCCAGCAGACCATGTATATGTTGAGTTAATGGGATTTTTATTTTTGTCTACAGTAGTCTCTACAGACTTCATTCACTGTAAAGCTAGAAGCATTAAAATTCAGAATAAGAATTTCCATTGACTAATACACCAAAATGGACAAAGACTTACTTACACCAATTATGTGGCAGGAGTATCTGAATATTATCCCTTGAAGATAGAGGTGTGACAAACTTAATTTGCTCATAATTAAAGGAGCAGATTTGCCAGTGCTGCCAGAAACTGAAAAGAGCTATGGTTGCATCACACAGAGGACTTATATATCCTCCTGACTTTTGCACTGAATTCTGTAAACAATGGCAAAAAACAACTTTCAAGCACACCACACAAGAAATACAACATTAAAATATTCTGCTATGCATTTTAAAATGATGGGGCAGATCAAAATTACTGCAAAAAATTAGATAGTTAAGCAATACTAAAATAGCAATCCAGACTTCTCTGTGGTTTTACTTCCATTGACTTTTTCAGCGTGTCCTTTAACACTTCCACACTAAGCACAGCACTTTACCACACAATTAACTGCAGGCTATTGCCAAGTATTTAATTGAACAAGAATGGATAACTGGGTTAAGGTCCAACACAACAAAAAGAAAGCCAAAGATGCTCTACACAAGATCTTGGCCTTGTCAAGCCAGAACAGTATAAAGCTCCTGTTAAGTCTTTAAGGCGTCTTACCAACTGGTGCTACTGAGAGCTTTATAACAGAGAAAGTGAATAAAGAACCCAATAATGTAATTTCCATGGTGTAGAACTACACTTTAGTGTGTATGTCAAAAGTGAAATTTGTTTAACTAAACAGAAATTAACCATCTAAAACTGACAAGGGATATGAAAAAAAGTTTTATACAAAGCATTTCAAAGATTCCTTTTCTAGGTATCCCTAGGGAGGAGAAAGTGTTAGGACACGAAAAAGCATTATCATTCTACCTATAGATACTCTTTGTGTAAGACAATCAGTTTATGCTGCAAAGACTTCATTCTCCATTAGAATAATTCTGTTATTTCTATGTTGTTTCTCCTATAATATTACACTCCTCATACTCATTAAGTTTCAGTAGTTGTTCATCAAAAACATGTCACGTCAACAACACATCTGGAGTTCAAATTTAGACAATGTGTATGATCAAGGAAAAAATCCTCATTGAATTCTCTCTTCTAATGTGACCTCGTTATTGTGTATTTACATAAATTTCTATTAAAGCCAATAAAATAATGCTCTGTTATTGAACTTCAATGGTTTTCCTACAAAAAAATCCATTAATTATTCTTTTCTGGTAAATCAAGTAGCCAGTGAGTGAGACAATCCAGCCCAAAGACTAGGATAACACTTTCCACATCTTCATAAACCTCTGCAGAGTGGGGATTCATTTTCTTGTGTGTTTTTGTAAGAAATTTTTCTAGAAATGAGACTCGCTGTTTCTGCCAGGTTTCGAAAGCTTTCTTCAACCTTGTGGCATAGATAAAGTCTCCAGTCTTAAGATGGGTGGAATTCGAGCTTTCGGTGATGCCAGGATGTGAAGAATGAGTCTCATGCTTGTACAGGAGCCACAGCAGCTAAGAGGGTGAGCAGCAGCTCAGCCAGGAGATGATTTGGTTGCTGGAGGAGTGGGAGGAGAGGATCCAGGAGCAGAGAAACTTCTCCTGGAGACCCCTGCTCTTTGCTGCCTTGCAGCAGTGGCCGTTCTACGTAGTTACCTTTCACTTCCTCTTTTTATTTCCCTTACAGAGAGTAACACATTCTCTTCAAGTTTTGTTCACCAACGAGGTGAACACATCAAGATCTTCTAATCTCTTTCCATAAAAACAATCCATGTTTCCCCCAATGACAATTAGTTCAGTTTGTATTCACTTCTGTTAATAGAGGTGATCAGAACTGCAGAAACCTCTCTGTGTGCTCACATTAGTATCTGTAGGCTGAGACATGAGGCTCGCTGATAAAGCTGAAGGCTGGGCTTGCCACCTCCTCAGAAGCATCCTTGTGATGTCTCAGACACATCCTGAAACTGATGATGGTACCTTGGTTCCCCTCCTCCTCTGCCATTTCCTGCTATTGAGCTTATCAGAGTTCTTTCCAGTTGCCCCTCTAAGTGACTGACCTTGCACATTTTGCTATTGAATTACAGTGCTTTTCTACTATTTCAGTCCTCTGAGCAACACAGATCTTTCTACACTGTGCTTTGATCCTCTCCATATTGACAAAACCTCCAATTTTGTCCAATTTTTTCTCCAATTTACTGCACTGCCACTTTTTATGCCTTTGTCATTACTAAAGCTATTAAGGAAAGCTATGGGCAGAGGAACTGGTTACCAGAGGGAAAGCCAGAAGAAATAATTTGCTGTGCAGCAGCTGCCCACATCATCCTCTTGCCTTTAGTAAAAGACGTTTTTGGTGTATCATGGGGTACTGAAGGGCAAATCTGTTCAGAGCAAGAGCTGTTACACTTAAGCCATAAACTCACACTCTAGGCCATGACAGTCATAACAACAGATTAGGTCTCCTTAATCAGTCCCTAATGATCCCTCAAGAATTCAGGGTACCTCCTTCCAGCCTGATGATCCCCTTTAAGCACAAGCCATTGCATTATTACCTTGCCCTCAGTCAGCTCTTCACCTATTTTATAAGTTCCCTGCTAATCTCTAGGCTCTCTTGTGCAATTAGTAAATTCTAGCAGAGCACTACATTAAATGCACTACTGAAGTCCAAGCAGACTTGATCTACCTTATGCCTAGTTAAGTAATTTCTTTTAGTGAATAATAACACCAAGTTAGTTCTGGTGAATACAAGCTAGTTCTTATCTTAATTAGCTTCATACCTATTTTATATTCTCTGTCCAAATTTTTTCCAGACTTTTGTGGTAAAACTCATGAACAAGTAATTGTCCAGAACATTTTTTTGCCTTTCTTAAAGTAAGTTTATATTTCTTATTCTCCAACTTGCAAAGTTCTATATAAAAATAAAAAATAAAAGCTAACAAACCTTGATTACATCATGCTGTGCTGATGATTATGTGTATGCTTTCTCCCTGTGCATGCTGATATTAAACTTTGGATTTTGATTCAATCTCAGATGTGGAGATTTCAGATTCTTTTCTTTTCCCTTGTGGATCTTCATGTGTTTAACATGATAAGTCACTGCTTAACATCCTCATCCTTGGCAAAAACTAAAAATAATTTTTTTTGCTTGTGAGCTCTAGACAAACCTTCACCTGATCCTTTGCACAGTACTATGGCCTCCTTCATTGCTACTTTGCAAGCTTTGCTACTAAAAAGCTTTTGCTATTGTTAATTGGCTTTTATTGTCTCCGAGATGCCCAGTTCACTGAGACTTCAGGTAATTCTCTCCCTTTCCCCTGTTTTTCACCTTTCACATATGCTGATTTCTTTATCAATAGTTTTTTTCATTTCCTATGAGTTCACTGTTCTTTATGTCCTTTTTCACTTTTTTGCTTTCAATGTATTTAAACTTGATATCCCCTCTACAAGAGTCTTTCCTTCAAAATTTTAGGGAGATCTTTCACTTTTGGCTTTAAAATATTCCAGAGCTCATCCATATTCAAGACAGTGAATTTTTTAATCCAGCTGACTCCGCTAATTGTGTACCTTAATGTCTTACACAGTAAGGAAACCTCACTGAAGCACCTGCTTTTATCCAGGTTCCATTTAATTCAAAAAGAAATCACTGCTGTTCAGGATAAAAGACGATTCTCTGAGAGTATTGTTTTTGTAACATTCTCATTACCCACATGAAATCATGATTTCTGGTGAGTCCAGGGGCTGTGGAGCAAAAAGGGCAGCTACTGCATGTAGAAAGAGCTGCACCAGGCAAAGTGCTCATGTTAGACTGGCTCCTTCTGCTGCAGCTGAAGTGTCCTTTAATGGCACAGTGATACAATTCCTGGCAACATTTGCTCTATTCAATAAGCTGTTTGTCTATTCTGAATCAGAGTGTGCTGATTGCCACCTTTACTGTTACCGCAACGTGGAAAATAAGGTGTTTATGAGCCTTCTCAAAAACATATTTATTCCAAACGTGTATTATTTTGTGTGCTCTGTTCTTTTCTAACAGTTTAACACATTGTTAGAACTCAAAGCCTCACAATACCTTAATTTTATTTTTTATTTTCTAATTTTCTGTAGGCAATTTTCCATCCACTCCCACAGATTGCCACATTCCAAGCCCGGGTTCTCTTTGACCAAGACATATAGACAGCACTGTATTGCTCCTCCACCATTTCATCTGTGTAATTGCTCCTTTTCTTCTTAGTGTCCATTCTTCTAAAATTTGACATTACTTTAAATATACAGTCAAGACACTTGTATGCCCATTAGAAGGACTTTTATTTCTGAATTTGAATAAATGGTAGGAAACTGTTGGGATTTTATTTTTTTCTAGTTGAGGTTGATCCATCAGCTAAATAGTTTTCTTCTGTGTATATTCATAAAAATATTTGCTGAATGACTTCTGGTTTTGAGTACATGACTACATGATTTACTATGAAAGATCTCCACATTTCATATTCAGTTTCAGAGTATGAAAAACAAATTGCTGTGACCAGAAGCCCTTGCTGTAAAGTCAGAATTTGTTTTCCCCAGATGAACTGGTTATTTGTTATTAATGTTTCCAATAAGCTAAGCACACTAGAACAGCAGCTGAACAAAAAACAAGAAACAAAATTTTAACTAAAAAGTAAAAAATACTGAAAATATTTTGAGAAGCATTTTCTCAGATCTGATATTTTTATATTTATCTCTTTTGATCCACCAAAATCCAGAATGACACTCAGAAACAATAATGAGAAAAAATAACTCAGTAGCTAAAAAATCCCAGTATCTAATCTGCCCATGAGGAATGGTGTCTTGAAGAAAAAAGTTTAAGTCAGAAACTATATTCTGTTTATTTTCTTTAAATAAATTGGACATATTTATAATAAAAGCATGCATTTTTATCTATTAAATTAATTTAGCTAAATTAATTATAAAACAATTATCTGAGTTTTTATGTCATGCGGGAAGTGTCATTTATATGCCAGTTGTATGCAAAGACAGAAAAGGTTGCCCTCTTAATTTATTGTAATGCATGCAAGAATGAAACATGATTTAATTGAAGCAAAAGACAAGAGGATGAAAAGAAACTTTTTTTTCAGAAAAATCCAAAGCATTTGCATTCAAGGCCTTGAAGCATTTCCACATTATAAATTACATATTTATATGTAAATGGACTTCTGGCTTGTGTCCAGAGTATTTGGCAAATTGAATTTTAGTTTCTGTTGTCTTTACTTCATTGAATTGTGAACTATTCTCTGAATATTCCTACAGATTTCTTTGATGTATCTGGGAGGTGCCTAGGGCACATTTGAAAAACAGCATTCCATACCTACAAAAGCTGATGCAGTGCAAAAGGTTTGCACTGTTTTTACAGTCTCAGAAGGATTTTCTCCATTAAAAAAGATCCTTTTCATGCTGACATGAATCCATGATCCCCATCCTGATTATCTGGAGGCATCCAAGGCCAGGTCTGATGGAGCTTTAAGTAACTTGGTCCAGTGGAAAGTTTCTCTACTTATGACAGGTTGTCACTTCCAACTCAAACCAATCTATGATTCCGTAATGGCTTGGAATCAGTTTGTGTGGCTTTGAGAAAAAAAAAATTAAGAGAAATAAAAAATCCTGTTGTACTTACAATATCCTGGGGTTCAGCAAGGATAACCCTAAACCCTGAGCAAAATTGTAATCCCATAGACAAAATTGACACAACTGCAGGAAAGAAGGAGGCACCAAAGTAAGTGGGGAGGTGAACTTTTTGTAAGGGTCTGAAAACCTGCATGAAGTTCCACAAGGAGAAGTGCAAGGCCTTGCACCTGAGAAAACATAATCCAGAAGTGCAGCAAAGGCTGGAATCTATCCAGTTGGGGGGCAGCTCTGTGGAAAGGAAAACCTGGGAGTCCTGCAGGGGTGGGGGCATGACTCATCACCATGTTTCAGTATTTAAAGGGTGGCTACAAAGAAGATGGAGATTCCCTTTTTACAATGAGTCACATGGAAAAGGCAAGGAGTAAAGAGTACAAGCTACTCATGGGAAGATTCTGAATGGACCCAAAAGACAATTCTTCACAATGAGAACGATCAGCCATTGGAATAATCTCCCCAGGGGAATGATGAGTTTTCCATCATTGTACATGTTTAAGATTCAGCTTAACAAGGTTCTGGGCCATCTTGTCTAGACTGTGCTTTTGCCAAGAAAGATTGGACCAGAGGATCCTTGATGTTCCTTCCAAGTGGGTAGTCTATGATTCTGTGAGATCACTTAAAAGTAGCAAAAACGTCTTTGTCTAGCACAGAAATCCCAGACCAAAGAAAAGAAAATATTTCTCAGCAAACCTGTTTGTACCTTCATAACTTCAAAGTCAATTAATTGCTTCCTGCCAAAAGTATTTTTCCTGACCAGCTGCTTCATACGAGTCTTATTTCATAACCATCAGTAACCATACTGCTGGAAAGACAATTCCAACTCCAGAAGATGACTNCAAAGAAAAGAAAAAATTTCTCAGCAAACCTGTTTGTACCTTCATAACTTCAAAGTCAATTAATTGCTTCCTGCCAAAAGTATTTTTCCTGACCAGATGCTTCATACGAGTCTTATTTCATAACCATCAGTAACCATACTGCTGGAAAGACAAATGGTTTAAATTACTCAATTCCAACTCCAGAAGATGACTCAAGTTAAAGGTGACTTGCTACAAATTCGATATCAAGGAAGTATAGGAAGACATATAGCAGAATACATTTTATCATTCTACTTAAAGAAGGAGACTTAATCCTTTACTGTCAGTGGAAAAGAAGTCTTTGTAGACAGCACAAAAACATGTGAATGTGAACAATAGTGCACACAGTCAAAATTTTACAAAGTTTACCTTTCCCCATTATTTTCTACAACAAATAATTTATAAAATATTAATTTTATTGATTTTTGATGTATATTTTCCTTCCATTATGCCTCATAAAATAACTCCCTTAGGCTGTTCTTTTATGTTTCTTGTTTGAAAAATGAAACAAGAGAGAGAAGGATTTTCCTTTGCTTAGAAAACACTGGATCTTCACCTATAGATCTCAAGTTTCAAAGAAAAAGGTCTCCAGGTGAGCACAAACCCCATACCCTCAGGCTTTTTTAAACAAACTCCAACAGTGGTTTTCATTTTGGAAATGCCACTGCAGCATTTTAGGGACTGCACTCAGACACCTCCAGCTGCCATTCTTCTGTTTGCACTGGAGTCTCTATCACCATGTTCTCCTCTGTGCTACAGATATGAAAACAGGTATATATCACAGGATAGCATAAAAATACCTGAGTAAGGTTAATGTACAAGTAAACAAGTTTTTACAGCATATTATCTGAAGGGATTCTCACACTTCTTTTAGAACCTCAGATAGCTCCTGCTACCTCTACCCTAGAGCAAGAACAGAGATGGAGCTACCACAGAGCATTTCCAAGCAAACACCTTCCAATATATGCCAAAAGTCAAAATTTTCATCTAATAAGTAATCTCCAGCAAAATTTTTGTTCTTTTGCTTCATGATTTGGTGATGTAGATATAAGAACCTGACACTGAATGCTAGAGCTAGCATGCTAGCAACAACACAGGAAATAGGGAAAATTCTGGTTTGATGTCACATAAAACTATTAACAACAATCCAAGTTGTTAATTTTGCACCTATCAAAACTGATACAAAGTCTATAGCCTTTCTATGTAGATTTTAAAACACAACTTCATAAAACACTCTGTTCTGAAAGCCTGCATACAAGCACTCTTGGTTGGACCAGTATCACAACACCCCATAATACAATTTTACAGTAGATTTAAAGGTTAAGATAATAAATAAACCTTGATTTAATGTTATCACTTTCTATTTTGTACCATGTATTTGCTTCAAAATGGGATTTGGCTCATTTGGACAAAAAATCTTCAGCAGAATAGGGGTTGGGCTGTACCATGAATTTCATGCACAGTAAATCTGGACTCATGTTTCTGTACTGGGTTACTTATGATCTCAGAGGCACAGCTGATCTCCTTCTATCTGGAGTCCCTCCTGGAGAGTTAGTAAATAACTGACTGTTCCTCTTAGGCAGGTGCCATTGCAAGGAAGATTATAATTACATTTCTGCTGTGGTTGAAACAAGAAAAATAGTGCCTTGAAACCTTAACACTAGGAATTACTTCAGGTTCAACCACCTTGTTTTAAAATGTGGAGTACAGCATAACTAGAAAGCCCAATAAAATAAAATATCACAGTCACCTAATGTAATTAAAGTGAGTGAGCCAAATGATTTACTCATTAAGTGTATAATTCCCCTTGGATAGGAACACATCTGATCTGCAGCCAGCACTGCTACAAACATTGTTCCTCTCTCTGGAGTTGAAAATAAATATCTCTGATTTTAGGGAGTTACAATCTCCTGCAGGACAGTAGGTCACTGCCCTTTTCTGTATGGCGCTAAGCAGAGAAGGTGAAATGCTGTCAATGAGAGTTCTGCTATTGATTTCACATAAGGCAGGACTCCATGTCTTTCAATCACTCTTAAATTTCAGTAACACTTATCTACCCTAAGAAATGTCAATGGCAAAAGCTCTGTATTTGACAGGTGTGTAGATCTAGAAGCTTGGAATTCTGGGGTGTAGAGAGATGAGGTCTGGAAAATTGGTTTCACATTCAGCGAGACATCCATGGTGTGCTGTGGAAATCTCCAACACGTTAGTGCTTGATCCTGCCCCTCCGCAGTGTCAAGTGCAACATCTCTTCAGATTTCAGCAGAATGTGGTAACAGGCATGCAAAAATGACTGAACTCTGCCTTTTTATGCTATCCTTCATAAATCACCTTTGTTTGCATAAGGCCCCAGGCAAAGTCCATTGAAATCAGTATAAGCCTTTTTACTTTGGATCGAGTCCATTATCTCTGCTTCTGCTCCTTTTTATTTTGGCTGAAATGTCACATCTCACTTCAGCGCTATAAAGGTGGCCAACTGAGGAGATGGAGCCAGCGACAGTAGTGTCATGAGAATACATGAATGAAATATGTATATTCATAGGAAGATTAATTTTAAAGCAGAATAGCAGAGCAAAGACACACCAGTTGCTCTTACACACTGATAATTTACACATTTTACACATTACTACTTTGCTGTTCTACAGCAAAAATGTAGTTACTATAGCAACTGGTTTGTCATATGATCAGAGCACTATTTTTAATATAACTCAAAGGTACATATTAACATATATCATATACGGACTGCTTCTGAGAGCTGAAAATATCTATGCTAGCATTTTTTAGATTATAAGAAATAATTCTTTCTGATTTCTATTACCATCTGTATTCTTTGTTAGGCTGAGTAATTAAAGAGTGATGGATAAAGCTGATATTACAGCTCCTGATGAACCCATACAGTTTTTTCCCTTGTGGTACAGGAGATTAGAGGTTCTTGTGAATGTCAGAGCTCCTAAGAGAGCCCCAGAGTGCTGCCAAGATCCAGCTGGATGTTACCAAGTTTTGGATTTAGCTCCTGTATATCTTTATCATCAGCCATCACCTTCTTCTCCTTCCTTTTTGTGCCATGCTCCGAGCTGGCTTATTCTTTTGGATGAACCATGTCATAGGCATCAAGAAGACAGCTTAAAGCATAAGCTTTTTTCCTCAGTCTAGCATATAAAATGACTCAGGAAAGACATAGTACAGCTACAAACAGCACAAATGAGCCATTTTCCAGCATCATCACACCGCCAAAGTCTTGTGCACCAGACAGGCAATATGATGCTTTTCTCTTTGCTGCTAGCTTAACCTTATAATAGAACAGATTTTCCATCCAAAGTGAGTGTAGGAGAAAGGGGATGTTCAAGGAAAGAATAACTTCAGAATGGTGGTGGGAGGGGGTTGTGCATTACATTATTCATTATTATTGACAACATTATTCACAATTTTTGGGCAGTGTGGAGGCAGGGATAAATCCTACTGAATTTGTAACTCCCATTCTGGGTGCAGAACGCATACCCATGTGCTCATTTACCACAGCCCAGGGAATGTACTCACAGCTGAGCTTCTCAGATTGCACCAGCTCACAGTTTGTTTTGGAGGCTAATGCAAAGCATTCCTATTGCTCTATTGAGCCTCAAACTATCTAAATTTGTTACTGGTGAGAGAGGGGAAGTGCTCCCAATTCAAATTATTTCAACCTTTTTACTCCCTGTGGAGACTTAACATGCTGTCAAGTCCCTCTGACTTTAGTTGATGGCACATTTAGACTATTCCAACTCCGTTATATAGGTTTAACCTCACAGCTCCCTCAACTACAAACGACATCTATACAATGCCCAATAGCCTTCAACAAAGTTTCCCACATGGCAATTATGGACTTTCAGAAGTAACTTTGAAGTATCACTCTGGTCCTTCAATTCCATAGGAAGCTTATAGGAAACAGTCTGCATGTTGCAGACTTACAAATAGCAAAGAGGTCAGAGATGCTGAGCTACCAGAAATCAGGAAGGACTTGTGGTGCTACTCTTGAATATCTGAGTCAGTTCTCAACATCTCACATAAAAATAGTACATTTGTGCCTCAGCACGTTTATATCATTCTTGGAGACCTCAGTACATGCCTGATGCTGCAAACAGAGCTCAGACTGATGGGGTGACTGTGCTGCTGCTTGGTTGGTGTCAGATAAAATTATTTTCAAATTGACCCAAACTTGAGTCCCAAAGGGAAGTGTCTCTTTCCTGATGCCATACAAATCCACCATAAACTACACAGTGTGTAGAAAGCTCACCGGAGTTCTTCCAACGCAAAAAATCTGAACGAAATTATCCCTTTACCTAACTAAAAAAGGGTCAAAAGTCAGCATACCAAAAGGTTTGGGATTACAAGGAGGTTAAAAAAGATTTATCCTACTCAGTGGCTAATGGTTGGACAAGCAAAAAAAGATTTATTCTACTCAGTGGCTAATGGCTGGACAAGCAAAAAAAATCTTGCTGTAGATAGTGGCTCTGATATCTTGGAATTTATATGTAATTATTTGTGCAGAAGGACAGAATCATGATGAATGTCTGATATAAATCCCAGTAAATATACAAATCAAAGCTGCTATCTAGTAAAGATCTGTTTCTGTTCCTGTGCTATTATCATGGTATACAATAGAAAGCTTCATTATCTGTTTACATCAACACTCTCCCTGGCCAGAATGCTTTTTCTTCCTTTCTCCTGCCATTATGTTGTACTATGTGAGCCAATGTCATAGCATCCCAAGATAATACAAGTACGGTGGGGCAACAATTTAGTATTTTCTAGCTTTTGTTTGTAACAACATTATTTACTGCAAACAAGCACTTTTCTCCGTTACATTCCAAAGATTTAAAGGAACTGGAGTGTACAACTACGGCATTGCAAAGGTATGAGCAGCTTATATAACAGTGTAGTTCACAGATTTGGTGTAAGTCACCAGGCACTTATTCACATTTGATCTAATAGAGCCCATATATAGAATCATAGAATCATAGAATAGTTTGGGTTGGAAGGGACCTTAAAGATCATCGAGTTCCAACCCCCCTGCCATAGGCAGGGACACCTCCTA
>VZTY01009335.1:230585-244904 GCA_013400935.1 Turnix velox | reverse complement strand
CATTGATTGCAACTCTTTGAGTTCAACCATTCAACAAGCTCCTTATCCAGCGAGTGGTCCATCCATCAAACCCATTCTTTTCCAGTTTGAGATGTCTGGGCAAAAATTATGTATTTATCACATATGAACTGGGTCAAGTCTTAGATTAAAAAGCAAAAGGTAGATAATTGCTTTAGGATATGTTAACCACTACATCAGTACTATTTGTAATTGGAGTTGGTGAGAATACCTAATCAATATGTGCATAAAGAGTAAAATGACATTTTTAGTCATCTGAAACAGTAAGTTCAGATGACCTTCTCTGAAATGTGCAGTGATTACTATGCCATGGCTTTGGCAGAGCCATGTATTTAGGCAATCAGGCGCAGAAAAAGGAAAAAAAATCACCAGTCTTAAATACCAAATTTTACTCCTGCTGGATTTCACTTATGCCCTTAGATCTCATTCGTACTTAGGGAATGATGGAATCTGTCAGAGTTCAGCTTGTCAGTATACTGGGATGTTCACCAGAGAGCTCACATTGCACGTGATTTAATCTTGTGCCTTGATTCTGAAAACTATATGCAAAAAGACAGTTCACAGTACCACAATATGTTCTGTGGTAGGACTCTATAACTTCTTTCCTTTCCTTTCTTCTTTGCAAGAAATTATTTTCCCCTGCTGCATTAATTCAGTTGCATTGCATGGGGATAATTTTGCAAACTCTGACATGTAAGTGCTATACACAGAAAGTAATTATCTGAAAAGGTTTAAGTTTGGTTTTCTAAGCAGTAATAGAAGTGGTCTTACCATGTATATATGCATATACATGTATATATATACATACACCATAAGAGTTTGGATTAAGCATTGTTAAGACTGACCTATGTAACTCTTGACCCAAAACTAATATCTGTAAGGAGACAAAAAGCATATTTGGGCAAACAGAGATTTCTGACCCAAAATACAGAAATATGCAAATCCCCTCAGGAATCTAACTTACACGGATGCCAAAGCTTTACTGACCCCTGTGTGTGGGAGTAGATGAGGATGAGAGAAAGAACATGTTTGGAGGCAGAGAAGACAGCTTTGATTAGAGCCTGAGTCTGGATTGCAGTAAGGTTCTATGGCGAAGCCCATCTAGAGCAGAAGGTGCTGTCTGGGGCAAGCTTAAAGATATGAGCCATAAAAGAGAAACTGAACTCCCAAAACAATGTGCTTGTGACACAAGTTGTTGATATTTTCTTGAAAACAGAATTACAAAGAACAAATATGTTGGTGGGTTTTTTTCTTAACTGGTGTGATCTGCAAGATATCCAAACTGATAGATAGTTTCTTGGATTAAAAATGGAAATACATTTTATAAATATAGTCGAGCCACAAGATTATTTCACAACCATTTAAAATGTGCTCATTTTTACAGTGCAGATGAAGCCAGAGTTAATTAACACTAATCACTGGAGACAGCAGTAACTCACTCACTGGTTTTTTTTTTCTTTGCTTGTGCTAAATGGATTGCAATTACTCCCACAGTAATACTGTGATAACAAAGTTTAATACATAGAAAAAGTATTAACAGTATCAACAATGCATCATGGGAGAGCAGTAACATGAAGAAAAATAAAGCAATGCTTTCTTATCCAGATATGGAAAGAAAAGATTTTTCCTAATAAAGAAATATATTCCCAACATTGTTTCCTAAACCAAGAAAAACTGAAAAAGATTCAAAGCCAGAAACATTAAATAAGCCTGAAATGCTTTTATAATTGCATACATCTGCATTATTTTGTACAGATGTTTATGATTAGAAGTGCATTATTAGAACAAGCAAGAGTCTTTTCTATCTATAAGCAAGCAGGGCCATAGTTTCAGGGAACTGAATAAAATCCATTTCTTGTCCCTGCAAGTCTGTTGAGCATTATTATTATTTTCAATATTCTGTTATTTCACCTTACTACAGTTCTCTAGCAAAGCTCAGAAATATCCCATCAAGTCTCTGTTAAAGAATTAGATATGAAACATTGCTGAGAATACTCATGGGAATGGCTAAATCATTCCAAAATGGCATAGTATGGACACTGCAATTGCAAGGCCGTACAAACCCCAGAGATTTCATTATTATCCCTGAGAAATTGGGAATAATGCCACCACTTTCCTCCAGGTCAAGTTGGAAAATTAAACTAGACTTTCAGTTTGCTCATCTTGGTAAATTAAATTTAAATAAGTTACAAAAAGGTATATTTAATTCAACATGCAGTACAAGTCTCTTGAAAATGCCACTGTAGATAAAATCTGAAGTCTATGGGATGCAAAATGCTTTAGATTTGTACCTATTTTGCAATAATACAGCATTTTCTCCTTACAGAATACTGTGTTAGAGAGGCAGAGATGCTGCCAGTAATTAGGCAGCTGGGTGGCCTAGAAATCTTCTCCATTACACTTTTGTTTCCTTGCCAGTTCTTCATGTTCTCTCCTGAAAGAATGTTTTGTTTTTGTTTACACAGCTCTTGTAGGCAGAATGAATAAACCTTTTTTCCCCATGCTTGCCAGCCTTCATTGATACAATATTGGCTTCTCCATTTATGGGCTCTGGACAGGCATTTCAGAGTATTTCATTTGACTAGAAATCAATTTTCATGTTACTGAATGAAAACATCTCTTTAACACTCAAAAATATTTTGAACTATCACTCAGGTAAAATTTAAAAAAAGTTTACATGTGTTTTAGAAAAGAGATCTAGATGCAAACCTTAGTTGATCTGAGTCAGCACTGGTTGGACACTTGCTAAAAGGAAATTCCCTGTGGAAAAAAGACCTTTCCCTGCAAAATCCTCAATTACCCGCCTCCATCCCTCCTTCTACAACCATCTTTTCACTGCAAGTGTTGTGTCTGTTCTGCTGAGATATTTATAATCTCCCCATTCAAACCACCCCTTTGGGGATCTCAGACTGAGCAGGGCAAAGGGAGCTCTCAGAAGAGAACCAATTTCATTTGCTGCCTGAGATACTTCAGCAGAAACTCATTGACAGTGTATGGGAAGAGATTAGTCAACTGCCTAAGATGTTTGTGATTGTTAACCTTTGCTCAAACTATTCAGGTATGTCGCCTGCACTGAAGGCAACAACTCACAACTCAACAGTTTATCTTGTTCCTTGGAATAGCAGAGATTTAAATTTTACATTTTTAACGTATGGGCAACTTTTTTTGCTTCCCATTGTGTGAAACAAAAAGAAAGGCAGTACAGGATTTATTCCTGATTTTCAGAATAATTATTCTCCTTTGGGTGAAATCTAATCATGGTATATTTCACAGCAAGGGGAAGAAGTTTCAGAAACTTATGAATTCTAGATAGAAACAGTTTTCAAATATACTTGTTTGTCTCTCAACCAACAGATAATTAAACTCTAAAAAGAAATACATATGGGGAAAATAATGGGGAAAATATAAACGTAAACAAGTATAAAAAGCAGGAGTCATGTAGGCAGTTTCACTGCAAGATCACCTAAATGCTAAAGATTAAAAAACTTAAGATTTCAGTCACACCATGTTCTTGCAGTGAACATTCAGAAATGTTAGTTTTTACTATACAGAATATGTGCAATATAAGAGTAAAAAAATGCTGGCACAGGATCTGTAACTCTTTAATTACCAGAGTTTGCAATTTAACATATTCTGCCAAAGAATAAGTTTTTAGAGTTACCTGGAAAAATTGCGGAAAGAATCAGTAATGTTTTGTGGCACTCTATAGACACTGTCCACTATTTAATATTTTCAAACGTTTTCTGCTCCTGTTCTGACATTTCCTGAGCTTCATTGTCTGCTCAGATGTGAACATTTCTGGAAGTCTGAGAACTAATAAAAATAAGCTGTTCCACATCTTTGAAGTGAAATCAATGTTTTTTTGTGGCAGATTAAAATAAAATACTCTAAAGATATTCCTTACTTTACCATAAACATTCTATATGACTACATTCAAGTCACTGACTATTTTTCTGTGTTCCTATAGATAGCAAAAGATACTTCTGTCCTTGCCAACTGCTATGTTTTGCATGTATAGCTAGTTATCACATCACAGTTATTCTGAAATCTATGAAAATCTGGAAATATGGATAATAAAGTGATGTTAACTATCCATTCACTTTTGCACCCATTTTCAAAATGCCCCCAATCCGTGTTCAAAAAATTAGGTCTGAAACAGAAGATGCTCTGAGCACTAGATTCAGAGGAACCTGCAAGTGCCATGCAATTTACAGTGTGTAATTAAGCAGAAATCTGGAGTTATCTGCACTTGCTCAGGTTAAGGCAAACGGTTTTTTTAAATTTCCATGTGTAATCCTTCACGCTGCTGTGTTTAGCTCCAAGGCACATGTACTCACTGTACCCAGCAGAACCAAGGCTTCCCTTGCAGAGCAGCCATCCATCCATTTGTCCATCCATCCCTCCCTGCTGGCACAGCTCCACCTGCACCAGCTGCCTCCTTCCAGGCAAGGGATGAGGTCTCCTTTGAGCCACTTCATCTTCTGGATAAACAATGCTGCTGTTTGTGGTGACAGCTTAAAAAAATACCACCGTATCACTGACATGCCACTGAACATGTCAGCAGCTAGGCCATTTCACTGTGCTGAAGTGCTTTTCCTTTTATTGCCAGGCCTATAACAAGATTATTGAAATGATTCAACAATAGCCAAGCTGCAGCTATAGATACTTGTTGAAAGTAAATAATAAAAGCATTTTATCAGAATTGCTGTCATTTTCCTGTTGAGAAATACATCTGTTTCATAAGTACATTTTTACGTGTGCCTGCCTTATGTGAATCTGCTCTAATTCAGTTACACTGATAGGTACAGTTGTAGCTTTCTTTCTAACAATATTAACAGATGAATAGGGCAGTCATTTTCAGAGAGCAATTTGCCACGGTTACAGTCAAAATGGATTGGTCTGAGATTACAACCTAGTAAGAGCAGGGGTTTATATTATTATTGTTGCAGTTATTTTATGGTTAGGTGTTTCTGTTTTGTTTTTAAAGCAAGCTATGGGAAACTGTTCATTCTGCAGCAATTTGAGATAAAAATTCTGTTCAAGAAAAACTAAACAGGGGTCAAAAAGACTCCTCTGTTTCTTATGAGAAAACCAATGGTAAAACATAGTCTACAGACTAGGAAATGTACAGGAAACATCACATCACTTCTCTGCAACACTGTCAGCTGATATATAAACACAAATAACAAGGGCCATTTTTAGAAAATTACTGTTATGGAGAACTATAAAGCAAATGTAGCATCACTGCATTTCTCTCTGAGGAGAAGAATCTGTGCCTGTCCTTGATCATCCAGGGAAATCAGATAGTATTTTGAAAAGGAAATTATTCTGTAGACAGATTCAAACCTATCTAGACAAGTCCAGATGCTGTTATTTAAAACAGCTATTCCATAAACCCAGCCCAAGAACTATCAGTACCTAAAGGCAACCTAGATCCCAGAAGCATCTGTCCCTCTTTGCTGCCAATTTTCAACTTTACCAATTTCAACTGATTTTAATTCACAATAAAGGGCCCAAGTACATGAAGTCTGACCTAGAAGGCAGTGACTTGCCAGAGGAGAGACCTGAACCAACATCCCCACATAAAGGAAAGTTAGAGGGGAACTCACAATTTCCCCTTTCTGCTTGATCTCCTGGCTAGTTAATCAAAACACTGCCAGTGGGCACTAATGGACTTCCCTGCCCACCCCCAGTTTCTCTCCACCTTACTCAGAACCCTACCTCAGTCCCCTAGGATCATCAGCCTGTGCCCTAGTGACACCACAGGCAGGCTGGTCTTCACTTCCCCATAGCTGGGCCCCTTTGCTATGCTCTTGCAAGACTGCACCCTGCAGTATTGTGTCCAGCTCTGGTGCCCTCAGCGCAAGAAGGACATGGACATGTTGGAGAGGTTCCAGAGTTGGGCCACGAGGATGATCTGGGGGCTGGAGAGTTTCTCTGTGAGGACAGGCTGAGAAAGGTTGGTCAGCTCAGCCTAGAGAAGGCTGCAGGGAGACCTCACAGCCTACCAGTACTGAAGGGGGCCGTTGGGAGGGACTGTTTGTCTGAGCACATAGTGATAGGACATGGGACAATGTTTTATTATAAACTAGAGCAGGGCAGGTTTAGATTTGAGATGAGGAAGAAATTCTTCACCATGGTGTGAGACACTGGTACAGGTTGCCCAGGGAGGTGGTAGAGGACTCATCCCTGAATATACTCAAAGCCATACTTGCTGAGGCTCTGAGTGACCTGATATAGTGCAGGATGCCAATGGTTACTGCAAGGAAGCTGAAGTAGAAGTCATTTGAAGGTCCCTTCTCATTGTACAATTCTATAATCAGCAACAGAGTCTCTCAAGTCAGGCCCACCTACAGGCTCATGTCCTGGGCCCAGCCTAAACATGTCTCTATTCCCTGGAAGAGGCCCAGTATCTACCCTCCAGATGCTTTAGACACTGAAAGTGTGATGTAGTAACCACAAAAAATATCTTTGTATCTAATCTTGTGAGCATGTGCTAAAGGTGCTCAGACTTCTCTTTTATAGGGGCTTAAGTAAGGAAGTGCTTCATTGCTTAAACATCCACAAGGATGACCCCACAGAGCTTTTTACCCAGTGCTATCCTCATGACAATCTTGCCAGGGAAGAAAAATGTTTAATGTTAGTCTTTACTCACACACTTCATTCAGACATCTAACACTGCATTATACACCAGTATCCACCATGCTCCTATTTTCAATGGACAGTAAGTCAAGCCATTAGGTAGCAACAAATAGCTCCAGAAGGCCATTTGCATTTGCACCCCAGTGGAGCAATTGTTATAGTGATACCTCTGCCCCACCACACCTCCTCTGTGATAAGAGCCATAAGGAGAAAGATGGCCATAAACAAAACTATCTTCTTATTGACTAAATAATGACCTCTTCCTGGATCATGAGGACAAAATGTTAGATATTTTGAAAAAGAAAATAAACTAAGAAGCATTAAGATAAGACAAACGCTGAATGAACAACTTTTCAGCATACATATTTCCACTGAAATTTTGAGTTTTTTAAGATCAGGGTATTAAATCCATGTTACTTCTCTTTAATTTCCTGTGTGCTTATTCTAAGCTTTTGAAATTCAAGTAACAAGGAAACAACTGCAGCTCTCTTAATTTTAAGGAGCCAGGAGCAAAATCCCAGTCATCCTCCAGAGACAGCAGATTCTGAGCAATTTTGCAATCTGGCAATAATGAAATCCCTTCATCTTCTTTAGTGTTTGCACCTGAGAATGGAATTCAAAAACTCTTGAGAGCTGGAACCTGGAAATCTTGAAGTGTGTTTCAATATCCATCACCTCAAGAATATCTGTTGGAGGAAACACATGAAATTTCTGTCAGCTCCTTCCCTGTTCCCAAGTGATACAGGGAAGTGAGACCCTACAGAATAAGAGAAAGCACAGGATTGCAAAGGCATCTTGGATTGTGTCAGAAATCCTCTTGTAATTTTTAAAATTTCTATTGCCTTGGTCTTGATTTGAAAAAGTACTTCTTTCCCTCCCATTTTATCTCCATCTTTCTCCCAGTTTAAACAACTGCAAGAAGTATAAGGTTAAGCAATCAACCCTGAGGAAACACTTAAATCAAAGAACATGGGCATTTTCCTTAATTTTTTTTTCATAAAAATATCCAGTGGAACCATGATCCTTGTTAAAGAACACTGAGGAAGGGAGAGCTGCTGCTCAGAGACCTGGCATGATGTAGGCCCCGGAAGAAGTCCCACTCTTCCCCCAAACCTCATTCTGGAGGACCAAAGAAGAAATGAACCTCTCCTGCTTCCATCAGTACTACTTCTACTGGCTTTGTGAGAGCTGGCAGGAGCATCTTTGTAGGCTCCTGCAGAGTGAGAATTTCTCCCCAGGATAGGAAACTCAGCACAGTGCTGTTAAATGTATCTTGAAAACCTGCCGCTTCTTATACAAACAAGAGTTGGAGGTGGTTTCCCCCTTCTTCTCAGCAGTGGATGTTTGTAATACATCCAAATATCTTCTTCAAACAAAATATTTCCCTCATGAAACATCTTAGCCAAAAACCTGGGGGAAACCCGAGTACAAGTTTCCCTTTGAGATGATAGTCCTTACTGAAAATAAGAGCATAATTCTGTGACTGGGGTAAGTAAGCCTTGATATCAGCAACATGGGATGTCAGACTAGGGAAGGGAAAAATTAAGTTGAAATTGTTTTAATTCTAGAATAAAAACTGCTCTTTGCTTGACAGGGTTTTTTAGAGGCCTGAAGCACTCTGATTTTTGATGTATGCATGTGTGTAGATAGATTTATAGAAATTAATAGAAATATATTGGGCACTAAAAGCTANCGAGTACAAGTTTCCCTTTGAGATGATAGTCCTTACTGAAAATAAGAGCATAATTCTGTGACTGGGGTAAGCCTTGATATCAGCAACATGGGATGTCAGACTAGGGAAGGGAAAAATTAAGTTGAAATTGTTTTAATTCTAGAATAAAAACTGCTCTTTGCTTGACAGGGTTTTTTAGAGGCCTGAAGCACTCTGATTTTTGATGTATGCATGTGTGTAGATAGATTTATAGAAATTAATAGAAATATATTGGGCACTAAAAGCTAAAGCAATTATGGAAGTTTATTTATTTTATCCAGAAAAAGCAGATTAAGATCCTTGAGGGCAAGGACTTTTCCTCTCCATTACAGTAAGTTTAGCACAAGGAATCTTGGATAACAGCACAGATTCCCAGACAGAACAGTAGTATAAAAGGTACTGTATCCTTGTTCCATTGCCATTTTCCTCCAATCACTGAAGCTGGTGTGTTCTCCCTTTTTCTCCTCAAGTTTCTTCTCAAAGCTTTGCTGCTGTAGCATTCAAATATAAAAAAGGGAAAAAAATCATTAAATTAATGAAGGTAATTTGTAGTGCTTTAGAAACCCAGCTCCACTGGGCTTTCCATTTATGGTTATCATACAATCTTCTTGCTGTCTAGCCCTCCCCTGGTGCAACCTGGGGCTGTTTCCAGCAATTTGCAGGAGGAATACATGTCTGAAAATTCACTGGTCAACTTCACAGCACACAGCTGCAGAGATCTTGCTCCAGACGTATCCTCAGTGGAGATATTAATTTTGGCTTTTCTTTTCAATCTGCTTGGTGACTTTCATAGGTTAGGGATATTCTGATTTTGAAGTCAGCTTCAGTAGGAACTGGTAAATAGGCTCAAAAAGTTAGGGGAGAGGAGAAGATTGGGGCTTTGTGATTGCTTAAGTCTTCTCACATAAATTGTACTCTTAAAAAAAAAAACCAACCAAAAACCTTTAAAGGATACCTTACCCCTTAAATTTTCCATTCAACTGGTTAATGTGCCACAAGGAGCATAAAATCTGGAAAAAGATGTTTTCAGGCTACTTTTGTTGGGACCAGCTTCTATTTTTTCATTTCCACATTAAACAAAAGAGCCAGTCATATGTAGGTTAATAAAGTGAACACAAGGGAGATGTACCTCCAAATTGGAGCCAGACGGTGAATAACGTAACAGGAATGTACTTAAACCTCAGTACCAGCTCGTGACAAGGTCTGCACTCTGTCTTAGCCCTTGAATTTTGGAAAAAAAACTCAGGAGCTAAGAGAAAAACTTTCAACCTGACAAATACTTCTTGGCTGGAAAAGGCTCCTGTTTTAATTCAGCACAGATGTGACTTTTAATGAAAGTATTATGGCTTTGCAGCTGGGTGGATGATACAGACCTTTTTAAAGGAATAAATGACTCAAAATGCTTTATTTTCACTGCAACATTATGCTTGACCTTTGCCGGGATACAATCCTAAAGGCAGCTACAATACTGTTTATGGTTATCTGTCTCTTACCCAGGCTAATCTTGGGAGAACTGGGGCAAACTGACACCTGCTAGATGGGAGCAGAGCCCATTGTTCCCAGGTGGGACTTGGCACGTTGCAGGATGAGGTGCCAGATGACTACAGACACAAGAAAGAAAAAATATCAAAATGGACCAGGCAGCTAATAGAAGAAACACTGGGTCACATTAGCATGGAGTCACAGAATCACAGAATGTCAGGAATTGGAAGGGACCTCAAGAGATCATCTAGTCCAATCCCCCTGCTGGAGCAGGAACACCCAGATCAGGTCACACAGGAATGTGTCCAGGTGGAGTTTGAATGTCTCCACAGAAGGAGACTCCACACCTTCTCTGGGCAGTCTGTGCCACTGTTCTCTCACCCTCACTGTGAAAAGTCACTAGATAACACTGAAAACTAGGTCAATGTGAGGAACACCGGGAGTTTTTTCTGCAGCAGTTGTTCTCCAGAAATTAAGCTGGATATAAGGGCTAGCTATTTGGCTTACATTCAGACACCTGCTTCAAGCAGACACAGGGGTGAGTCATAAACTTAATTTCTTTCCCTCATTTCATGTCTTAATTCTACTGAGACAAGACAGACACCAGTCTAATAAGCTTATTTATCCAGGTAGCATCATCTTTATCTCACCTAACTTGATTCTGGGCAGAGAGATCCTCCCTCTGCCCAGTAGGGTCTCTGAGGGTAATTCACCACACACACCTCAAGGTGGGATAAATCAGCTTCTAGAGGGAGCCTGTCCCTTTCCATATTAAGTGGCTTAGACCAGATAGTTTTTAGTTAGCCACAAAGGTACAGCAGATCCTATCCTTATTATATTTGACCCCGATGAGCAGTTATAGAAAAAAGTCCAGAAAAACAATGAAGAATGAAATCTTTTTCATGTCACAGAACAAGCATTATTGTTCTAAACACACAGCTTAAAAGTTACTTTTATGTAAGGTCTTTTGTCCCATCTTCCTCCATGCTACCATTTCTGCATACATATAATTCTGATTTATTTCATATTTGTTCCCCTATAAAGTAGAAGAAATCAAAACCCTGTGGTCAACATTTTCTTTCACTCAAGATGTCCTGTACCAGCATGGCACCCATCTGACCCCAGTTCAGCAGAACACTTAGTCATTTATTTAAAGAATGCCAAATCAAGGCCAGAGGTACCATCCTGTGCCCAGTAATGAACTAATAAGCCAAATAGTGAGATGTCAAGTTCAACATACTGACAAATTCACATTTCTCAACTTGGATTCCTGGAAGTCTCCACATTACTATAAAGATTCAGACTCCCAATGATTATGCTCTTTGTACCAGAAGTATAATATGATGCATTTTCCAACTGACTCGGCAGTGTTATTGAACAAATATTCATATGTGACACTGGTACAACATTCTCCAACAACTGACCCATAAAACACATATAACATGTGGACAATGTGGAAATAAAGGAAATATTGTGCGAGAAAAATTAATTTCCAAGAGTAACAAGACAGGAAATAAAGGACCCCAGACAACTAATGACAGAGCCCTGAACAATTCTATTTCAAAGGAGAAACTTCAAAGTTATTACTCTTTAGCAAATCATCCTGAATGAATTTAATCATCCTTGGTTTGAATGGGTTTTTTTTGACACTTTAATTATGAAGAGAGTGTTTCTGAACTATACAATATGAACAGAGATGCCATAAGTTTAAGTAAAATGCTATTACATCCTCATTTTGCAAAATTCAGTCCCATTGAAATTAAACAGCATTTCTCTGTAATAGATGAAATAATTTTGCAAAAATGAAATTCTATGCTTGAGTTCAGGATAATTTTAATCATTTTATGCTTTATATACATATATCTGTGTGTATGTACATATATATCAAGAATGGCATGCTGGCAGCTTTGCAGTTTAATGAGAATTTCTCTTTTCCTTACCAGAGTAACATACCCTCTTATCTTCTTGGAAATGAGAAACATTCACTACCACAGTATAACGAAGCAGTGTTCATTAAAGCAGGGTATGTAGGTAATGAATTTCTATTACCACATTACACTACTCTCCTAACTAAAATAGGGTTCTCTCCGCATCCACCTTTTTATTGCTTGTACCTGCCTGCTCGTCATTTATTATTGAGCTACCACATTTATAATTCATTTGGACAAGTTTGCTCCAGAATAAAGAACCACCAGTCTGTGTGGTACAATGTTTACTCTCACCCCTCCTCTGTTCCCTCTCCCTCCCCCACACCTTTCCTTTCATAGTTACAAATTACTTTTACAAGTTATGGCCAGTTAGTTGTCAGTTTTCCCCGCTTTTTAAATTTAAAACAGAAGAGTTCAAGCTCAATTTGTTTTTCTTTAATAAATACATGCTTCAAAACAAGGCAGGGTGAGCAGTCACTTCAGGTATTACCTAATACTCCAGCTCAATTGATAATATTTTAAGCCTGTAAATCATTTTTCAAATTTGCATGATAAGCACAGCACATACAACATTTAAACTAATGACTTGCTTTACAAATTTATGGACCCTTCTCATTCCTATAATGCTAGAAAACAGGAAGCATTTGTGCAAAACTATTCCGATTCCAAAACATTGCAAACTCAGTGTTTTACATTTACAGGATCTGTGCTCTTCTGCCATGCAGTAAATTTTCAGGTGGTAAAAGGGCACTGCAGTGGGTGCAAGACATAAAAAGAGATAGAATGTAACAAGCCCTTTTCAACACTAGCTATAAATGAACTGGAGTGCTTTGCTTTACTATAGATACAATGAAGAAAAAAAAACCCAAACTACTTGAAAAAAAATATCTTTCCTTCAGGAAAAGGCATTTGTACAGCGTCTTATCAGCTGTCCTCAACTCCATTCTGACTGAGGTAGAGAAGCAAGATGGTAGCTACTCAATAGAAGAGAAAGTACAGCAACAAACCAAATGTCCCACATTACCTAACATCTCCATTTTTGCATTCAGGGCATATGAATGTGCAAATTAAAACCAAAAAACCCCAAACACAACACAAACAAGGCGCCTGCAAACATTCTTGCTAGACTGTAGGTAAATATGAAGATATTTTTGTCCTGTGGGCACAGGGACAAGTTAGGTTTTTACCAAGTTAGTTTCTCACTGTACCTCCAGCTTTATTAAAATACAGAGTATACAGAAGTGTATTAACTGAGATTACATAGTTGCATATACAAAACTGACTTGATTTATAAGAACAGTCTTCAGTAAGTACTTAACACCTTGAATCTCCAGCTCAGCTGCTCTCAAATTACTTACACTGGACTCAATTCTCACCTCAGCTTGCTCAAATACAGAATTCCTTGTTGTTCAGGAGGCTGGCAGCTAATCAAATGCCAACCAATTAATGAAAAATAAGAGGTAAGATACCAGATACACTGCAAACCACCAGCCAGCACTACAGGAAAGAAAGATGAGTGAAATTATAATTTCAGAATGCTATTATTAATGTGTAATTGAAGAAGGAAGACTAATCCTGTGGTTAAGAACCTGTAACAGGACTTGGGACCAGACACATGACTTGTTTCTTGTCTATGCGGAAATCTCTGTGAATAAATGTGCACTGGCCAAGTTCTCTTCCATATCATTTTCCTCATATGTGACAATACTTTTATCTGTTTCTCTTCCTGTCCTCTTTCCTCCCCTTCTTACACAAGAGAATTAGAATAGGAGCTGCTCACTCCTAAGTGTCTGTCTGTAGATTTTCTATCCTACTAGGTATTTACTGTTATCAAACTGGATTTTCTATTCCTTTTCCTAACACACACTCCCCCTTCCCCAGATGTAGGCTAAAGAAACCTGGAGGGCAAAGTAATTTTTCAAAACAAAAAATATTCTATTTTAGGATTCAGAGAAACTATACCTACCTGCTAATCATTAAAAATAAATAGCATGCATATTGAGATATTACCTGTGTATTTCAACACTATTCATCTTATTCATCAAAGGCCTAACTTCAGTCTGTGAGAGTACCGTTTTTTTTCAGCAATACTGAACAGCATCAAATCTTCAGCAAAATAATACATATTAATTAAGCATGACTCATTCTTAAGTAAACTCACATATATAATTTTCCTATAAAATTGATAGCATTTCCTATTTTCCAATTAAGTAATATAGTCAGCTTTTTTTCTTTAAGCAGAGTTGTCTTTTGGCAATGTTTTAGGGCTTATATTATACAAAACATCAAACTACAGAGCCCCTTAATGAATATATATCTATATTCTTCCACCAACCTCAGCAATTATAGATGTTTTTACTTTTTTTTTTAACTCTACACTGAATTACATTAATTAAGTGGACAATATCTATGCATTTTAGACCTAAAGGGGTTGAGTTACTAAACAGGCTTGAGAGGTGGGTCCAAGCCAACCTCATGAAGTTCAACAAGGCCAAGTGCAAGGTCCTGCACCTGGGTCGAAGCAATCCCAAGCACAGA
>VZTY01009335.1:205157-230266 GCA_013400935.1 Turnix velox | reverse complement strand
TACGATTCTACGATTCTACGATTTTAAGATTAAACGATTCTACGATACTACGAATCTACGATTCTACGATTCTACGATTCTACGATTCTACGATTCTACGATTCTACGATTCTACGATTCTACGATTCTACAAAACCTTTTTAACCTGTATTGATAGGCTGATTGAAAGACTTATTTGTCTTCACATAATCAGTAAAGGCTAAATTTAACATTGTTATTTAAGATGAAAATGCATAAATGCTTTAGTACACCCAAAAAACCCATATTAAAGATGTGTAAAAAATATTTTTCCTTTACTTCAGCAACATGTACAGCATAGCAGATCTCAACATACTAGATGCAATAATATATGCATGTGTTATTAGATCAATATCCAGAACACACTTTCTCATAATGAATTACAGATGGCCATCCTCTAATTGTTTACATATTGCTATACAGAGGCTACATGATGCTTACTGCTTAGATGGCACTTTGAGTTATTGTTTTGATGGCTCCATATAACTTTGAAGAACTTCAAGTTGATGCTGTGTTCCACTCATAAATCCTCTCTTGTTCTTATACATGCGTTCAGCATACAAATTCAAAGATTCCTACTTATAGATCAAGTGAACAACTATTTGTACTGGATAAACTAAAGAACATACTAACCTGTGCTTCTTGTTCATTTTTTATACAGTTGACTAGCCAGCTTAATTGCTGGAAATTTAAGAACGATTTTTCTCCTCTCAACATTCATGCTACTTACTTAAGCCTGTGTGAATAATTATGCTCAACAACTTCTCAAAAGTTCAGGAATAAATTTCACACTAATGCTTTTAACCTGCCCAGCTCTACTGGAATAACTTAGAAAAACATTGGTGTAAGCATCATCGTGTGCAGCTTAGTTATGTCCACCCAAAAATCTTGCTTTTTATAAAAAAAAATCTTGATTTTATAAAAAAAATAATTTTATAAAAATTACACTATGTAATTGAAAAGAAAAATCTATGCTACATGAATCATTAATAGTACAAATAACCATTTTCAACATTCAGAATAATACTCCAAGAACATATTTTTTTCAATACAAGTTTCCATTGTTTAGATAAAACTAGGAAGTCATTTAAATTTACATAATCTTCTCTTATCTTCCTGAAGGAAGAATGATACAAATCAGAGAATCAGAAGCATTTTAGAAGACTTTCTGTTGTTTAAAAGTGGAAGAAGGCTTCTGCAAAAACTCTCCCAAATTACTTTGTTCCTCTGAGTCAATTTAATCCCTTGGAGAGAATACCTTTTGGAGTGACCTCCTTGAACCTTTGTGATCAATGCAATAAAACACTAAAAGACCTAGAGATTAGAAAAGAGAGCCTTGAAAGTAAAAAGAGTGTTCCTCAGGGCTATAAGTTACACCAACAGAGTGAGAATGAATCCCAGTGGGAAGGGAAGATCCTGTATCCTTACCGTTAATTACCTCCTTCGTAATCTACTCCCATTATAATTGTAATACTTTCCAAATGCAGCTCTCCTTTCTCATGCCTGCAGCAATGCACGTTGTTCTCTGTCTGACAAAAACCGTCTTTGTTTGGGAATTGAAGGCTATGTAAACTGCACAATAGTCTTTAAAAAAAAAGACTAGGATCTTTGTTATGTTTATGCTACACATTTCTCTTCTGCATTTCATACAAATGATTTGTCCATGGAAACCACATGGATATTCCAGGAACAGAACTTAAGAAATACTAATCTATACATCTAACTGCTGCTTTATTCTATGCTCAGCTTTATCTACTGTATGTGTCTTCATCAATTATGCTTGGTTTTCCCTGTTACTTACAAATAAACTGCTTTTATTCTTGGACACAGCTGAGGATGCCTAAGACTCACTCGGAAATATCCACAAGAATAATTTTTATCACGGATGACTGCAGCATATACATTTAAAAGAGGAGGAAAGTATTCCCAGAGATCATGCAAATCACACAACTTGTCTCCACCTTGTATTAGCAACATTGTCTATTGGTAGAACACAAGCTGCAAACTACACTCACAGAATGACGGGTTCCTCCAAACTTACCCAGAGAAGGGGATATGGCAATAGCATCCTATACTTCACAACCTGACCATCTCAAGCCATCCATACCTTGCCTGAAGTCAGAAGACAGGCACGTAGAGTGCCGAGACTAAAAACTGTGGTCTCTAGTTGCAGACCTTCCTCGTCTTGCCAGGATAGCTTTGCCTCTATTACTGCAGGCTCACAGATAACGCATCATTTCTCACAGGTTCATGGGACTTGAAAAATACAGGACAAGGAAGCTTTCAGAAGGTAATAAAACAAGTAAAATGTTTTATTTCACAATAAATAAATGTGTAATTTCACAACAAATTGTGTTTTATGCCTGTGTTCTACATACATTGTGTACACTCAATTCAGAGGCTTTCATTGTTTTTTGCACATATAGGATTTTCTTTTCCTATTTCAAAGGCTGCAAAAATTGCTGGAGCATTAGAACTCCCTCAGACAGCATTGGCAAGCACAGTCTTTGCTACAGCCTAACTCTCATTGCTCAATATAATTAAGCAATGGCTCATTTGTTCATAAAATGTAAGAAAGATTCCTAAAGCAGGAATGAGAACTATAGTTTATGAAAGGATTTGTGGGAATTGGAGAACAATTCCCATTCACCAAGACACTTGCTTTGGCAGCTGCATACATGTATTCTCTCTCATGAAGACCCTAATCCACAAATCTGAAACAACCTTTCAGGAACAGACAATGTTTTGAGTGGTTCGTCATTACAAAGGCAATAGAGATAATCAAGAACTGGTCATTTATAAGCACCGATTTTAGTAAAAGACAACCTGGTTTGACTCAGCAGTGCTTCTAAATTTTTTTTGTAGTCAATATGCTTTTTTTCCTTTGCTTTGAAATTATCTTTTTCTTTAAAAAAAAATGTTTGGCTTGGATTTCATCTTTAAGGTTTTCTAACACTGTTAAACCAGAAGAAGAGTGGTAATAATCATTTCACATTAAGCAACTGCAGAAGAGTAATGAAGTGGAATCACAGTGTTCAAGTCCTTCATTTATGAAACACTCTTTTATCCCAAACACCTGCATCTTTCCCCAGGCTGAGGGAAACTGAATGTTAGAAGCTCTAGTGCATTATCACTTCAGATCACCTACAGCCAACTGATTCTGGGTGTCAATTAATGTTATTACCACCTAATCAAATGCTACTTAATGCAAACTGTGGGCTATACCCTCCGCTCATGTAGAGCTTGGGATTCACAGCTGCAGAAAAGCTGTTTGCAAAGGGCAGTTTACAGAAATTGCCAATATTATATTGGTTTCTAAGTCAGACTGAGAATTATAAATAATCACATTTATTTCAAGGGGGAAATTTTAGTGTAATTACTTTAAAAGTATTTTATGCAAAAGTCATTTTGTCAGAAGAACCACATGTTTGGAGATTCCAAAAGCATAAAGTCTCTAAGTTAAGTGGAACTCACTTCTTGCTCTGCAAAAACATTTCCAAAATTGAAGTTGGAAGCAGGAAAAACTAGGTGATCTCCAGAGACATCTTCCATCTTCAGTTGTTGTGCAATTCCCTGATAAGAAAGGTTAGTGTTCCAGGTGGCGGGCAGACAATTATGACAGCTGTGATACACAGCCTTGTGTCTTCAAACAGTCATATAAATGATAGTTCACATATTAAATCCAAGGTATCTTCCTTTTCACTTTTATCCTTGAGAGAAAACACGTTAATCAGAAGTTTGTAATCTAAGGTGACATCCATCTTCTTCCCATATTCTTTGTATATAGGTTGGTGCAATATTCACAGTAAGAGAACAGACTTGCAGAGCATGGGCCTCCTGTGCTCAATAGAAAGCCCAGACAGAAATATTAGCTATTGCTGGAATTATGATATCACATGAATCAGCAAAATAGGTACTGCAGCATAGTTTGGAACTCATGGATATCAGTATCTCTTCCTTGAATGATGCTGGGATCACTGAGCCTTCTTGCTCCTTTGTCCCAGTAACCACCAACATCTCAGTTTTAGATACAGTAATGGTTGGCACAGCTGTCTCCTGTGGTAGAATGTCAGAATGGCAGAAGGAGGAAGCTAAACCAAGGCCCTCTTCCCTTAGAGTTATACTCCAGTTGATGACACCCTGAGTCACCAACTCTCCCTACAGAGATGAGCAGGGGTGAGAGCTCTAACAGATCAGAGCTCACTAGACATAGACAAACCTGTTCCTGTAATCCAGCTGTTTAGTTCACTTCCACAGTCTAAATTATTCAAAAGTTCTAATCAAACTTTCTCAAAACCTTAAGCCACATTTTTAATCTAGCCAGAGGAAGAGTAAGACCACCATAAAAACAGTAAGCCTAAAGACAGTCTTGCATTCTTTGACTATTCAGCAGGAACATTCACAAGCGCATTTTTGATTAATCTCAAACTGGGACTAAGCAAATCATACCCTGCTCTGTGCAGTGATCATGTTCCTGCAAAGGGGAGTAAGTGCTTCCTTCTCATATGCCCCATGGAAGCCATCCTACCAACCTGCTCTGGTCTGGATTTTTTAGTTCAGTATTATAAGGAAGCTCTTTGCCTCTGATGCAATATCATAACATGTGTTGCAGAGAAGTACTTGAAAAAAAGATTAAATTATTCCAAAACCTTCCCAGCATACCATGAGATTTGGATGGGAGCTGGGCTGCAGTGTCTGGGCCCATATAATGTGTTGTGTTAGTTGTAATCCTGTCACACAATATGCAATTGCTGTCTGATACATTATTTGAAACCCTGCCAAAAAACACTTGAGAAATAAGTTATCTTACAAATTATTTCTGAAGAATTTCTTTTCTATTATAATTAAAAGCCCACTTTATATACACTAGGCATCTTATTTCCTTAATTATTTTCAAACAGTTCCTGAATGGTTTATGCATTCATCCCCAAACACACCAGTCTGTTATTCCCCACTGGAATAAAACATATGCTTAAAATTAATTATTTGAATATCTAAATGACAAATATTCTTTTCCAATATCTGTTTGCTGACCAAACTTTCCATTATGAATTCAGCACACTAGGGAAGTTGCCCATTATGAGAAGTAGAGAGATGCAACATAAGAGACTGGTTTATGGAATGGACCAGTCACACTGTTGGATCTGCACTACGTATTACATGCTATGTTATGGTTTGAGCACACAAGTCTTCAGACTATGCGTCTGCAGTAGAAGCCGATTTCTTTTCGACATCATTGCCTAGAGTTCTCCATCTGTAAATGTCCACTACTAGAACTCATTAGGGACTCAGATTTTGCAGAGTCCTGTCTCCAAGCTGTGTTTGATAAAGTCCATCATACTCATACCTTGACTGCTTTCATGCTCTAGGTCACTGTGGCCATCGCTTATCTTTGAGAGCCACCTTGAGCAATTTCTCTCAGCTGGTCACAACTATGCCCTGAATTTTAATGCCTGCTGCTTCCATTCTTCTCTTTGGTATTATTTTCATATGAAATATAGACACAGCCTTCTACATTTAAAGAAAATTGTCATTATTCTCTTTTGAAAAAAATGCACAAAAGCTTTAAAATTAATGAACTTTAATCCTCAAATAGCACCTTTCTGAAAACTTGAATATGGCAAAGAAACACACCAAGCTTTCCATTTGAATTTTTTGGACTTCATTGCCTCACTGTGCATGACAACAATCTTAATAAAGTGGGAAAATTCTTAAGTTTTCAGTGAGCCTTTAACTATCAAGAATCCTGGAATATACTTTGAATTGCACTGAAATACAGAAATTACAATATAAGGCTGGTGGATTTGTGTGTTTAAAGCTCATATCTAATTCTCAGTTTAGCTGCATGAGGTAACCTTCAAAGAAAACATGTTAATAATTGCTTTCAACTCGAACAGCATTGGGGTGGCTGCACTTCTATGCGCTAAAACTCACTGAAAATACTTGATCATAATGAAGGCTTTTGAATTTTATGGTAAAATATTTGAAATTAAGTAGTCTGTGAAAGCAGCTTCTACAAACAGGCCATAAAAATGCAAAGTACAAGTATTTTGGAATACAACATAGTAATGAAAGCCTTTTTGACTCAAACAAGCTTTTTCTGTAACTTCTCCTAATGATTTAAGAGGTATAACTGTTGAAATATTTGTTCCAGAAAAACACAACCAGACAGTTAGACTAAGGAAAAAAGTGAAAGACACAGAGTTGTTTTATGTGTCCAGTGTTTCAAGAAACCAATAAGTTAGCAATCCAAAATGCAGAGCCAAGTTCCCATCTTTAGGGGGTTTTGGGGGCTTTTTGTGGTGGTTTCTTGTGTCTTTTGTTTGTTTCTGGGGGCTTTTTTTTGTTTGTTTTTTGTTTAGTTGCAGCCTATTAAGTTGCTGTAATTACAAATTAAATTCTAAGTGTCACTTTGAAAACACAAAATCAGTTCTTTTTTAAGTGATATAAAAACCAAGTCTATGGAAAAAAACACATATCTCCATCTAATAAAATGCTAAAATGTTGCCTGTAAGCTTTCTTGAGAAAACACTTAGAAGCAAACAAAAGTTGCTTGGGAGTTGGGTTTATTTTAATGAGCTTCCAGGAACATTTATCCCATATCTGTCTCAGTGACCACAGGTGGACATCCCTGCTTGGTAACACTTGGCTGCTCCTGAATAAAAAAGGAGAGAGCAAACAAACACAGGAGAAAAAAGAGGGAAGAGATTTATGTCAGTATCCACTTAATGAACACCTGCACTTCATGGGCCTGAGTAACTATTTACCACCTTCTTGCCTCCAGATAAACATCTAAGGAAGTTACTCCTCTTTCAGTATCACTGACAAATTAAATGAAACCCTTGAAGGGTGCTTGGAAGCAGACTATGCATAGGCTAATTCTCCTTTTTTGTATGACAGGAGAATAATCAACAGGGAGCACCTAATTAAAAAGGACTCAATCCTTTGTGTGTTGTCATGCTTGTTGCTTCAGAAAAGCATGACTGGGAATGAACTCGCATGATTTTGATCAAACTTTCCTCCTCCTTATATCCGTCTTCCCAGGACAGCTGCAGAGGTAAACTCCTCCTGCAGAGACCTGAGCATCTTAGTAGTCTCAGCATATTCCCAGCCACAGCCCCTTCTCTGTCCACGAATATGGCAAAGAAGCGAGGATCTCAAAACTGCTACCCACTCTGGTCTCCAAGAACTGTAACTACTGTACTGAAATCTGTTCTACAGCAGAAGACAGGAAGAACACATTCATAAAGCCTCCCAAGACCAGGCAGTTTAGTTTCATAGAATTTCTCACCCTCTCTCCTTTAATCAAATGAGGACTGCATTTAACTTAGGCTATTTCTCTCACAGCAGTACCTACTGCCATTCAACCATACCACAATGTGCAAAAAAAAAATATGATCAATGTGTTCCTGCTAGATGATCTTTCAAGGCTAGATGATCTTTCAAGGTCCATTCCAATTCCTGACATTCTGTGATTCTGTGACTGAGGAACTGGAGAATACAGTTGAACAGAGCTTCCAAACTCAGTAATCCAGCAGCTTCAAATCAGAGCATCCTCACAGTTACCCATGAGAAAATAATTTGTCTAAACTTCAAACTAGCCACAGTGAGAAAAATTACAAGGCATTATTACATACATTGAGAAAGGTCTCACCATTCCTTGCTTCACTAGCAAATGGCACATTTATCCAGATCTTCCTGCCTTTCTATGCTTATTTGCAATGATGATTTATACATGGGCATGCTGGATCTATGCAAGACACTTATAAGCACAAAACAAGCTACTCAAGGAGCTTAGAAGCCTATCATCAATCCTTGACACTCTGCAACCTGGATGCGAGCTACGCATCTCATCCATGTGCCAGAGTTAACAAGGAGGTATACAAATATCCCACCCTGAGAGTATCCAAAAGTTAGTTCTGCAGAGAGCAGCAAAATTAGCAGTATGTACCAGACACTGCTCAAAAAAAAAAAAAATCCCCAACCTGATCAGAGACATTTTCCCCATCAAATGCTTCTGCATATCACCAGTGCCCCTGTGGAATGAAAAATGGGTGCAAACACTGGTAATTTGTATTTCAAAGATCCTCCCTCCCCCTGCCTAACCAGGCGGGGGGCCAGCAGGCCCCCCGGCCTTTCTCCTCCCACCATGTGCCCACAGAAAATGCAACTCACCAGTGGCCGTCCTGCAGCAGAGACACCAGGAGGAGCATCCCTCAGGCCCCACAGAGGGGGCAAATAGTGGCTACTACCCTTCCCTGCTGGTGTTAAATAGGAGACAGGGTGGGGTGGGGCAGATTTGGAAGAGCTGGGGAGGGGAGGAGTCTCCAGTGGAGCCCAGGTGTGTGGGATTTGGGGGAAAATGGGCTGGAAAAGAGTTGGTGTGGGGCAAAGGCAGGAGATGAGGGAAAAAGCGGTATATGGAACCTGCCTAGAGCAAACTGGGGGGGGAAAATGGAAGGACTTGAGTGTTCTCCATGAGGGTGGTGAGACACTGGAACAGGTCACCCAGAGAGGGGGTTGTGGCCCCATCTCTGGAGACATCCAAGGCTGGGCTCACTGAGGCTCCGAGCAACCTGATCTAGTGCAGGATGGGAGGGGGGTTGGAACTAGATGATCTTTAAAGTCCCTTCCAACCCAAACCATCCTATGATTCTATGAAAAGACTGACAGGAATCTGGAATAGTTGAAAAGTGAATGTTAAAGGCTAGAGGCAGAAGTCATCTCAATCATATTTGCTTAGGTGTCTAATCCAAATCAGTCACGTCAGCATATCCAAGATATTTCTCTCACTTAGCTTGCAATGCTGACCACAAGGTGGTATGTCCGTTTGTCTGGAGTGGACTATTCCTGCTCGATAAATGAAAGCTAAGCTTTAGTCAGGAATAGCCATGGATTTAGCCTTCTTATATAAGATGCATGTCATAATCTCAAGACAAATCTTTTCTTGAACTTCTAGCTTAGCTTAGGAAAATAACATCTTCACTGATGGAGGAGAAGTTACACCTGCAACAACTTCCCCCAAATCTGCAATTGTGCAGAAGTCTGTGCAGCAATTTTTTAGCTCCTGAATAATATAAATTTGTTTTTTCAGATTTTCAGCTTTTATAAGCAAAGAGCAATTCACAGAAGTGTAGACCAGATATTCCTCAGGTGTTAAACTTGATTAATTTTTAGTGGTCCTTTAAAATATCCCAGAAGAAATAATTTCATTATAAAAATATTAATTCTCTCTCCTTCATTCTTTCTTTTGATCTCAGTCACCTCTTTAGCTTGTGCAACATCTTAATTGATAGCATTTTTGCTTTATCTTCTCTCTCCTTGTTTCATGGCTTCAAATGACTCCCTTTGTGAGTGGTTATACAATCTTTCGCTGCACTGAGCTAGATCTGAAGGAAATAGTCTTTGTATTCTTTATTTTAAATGCTGAACAAGGAGAAAAAGGATGAAAATTCTATTTGAAAAAGAATCTTCCCTCAGATTTCTATGTTCTAACTACTGAACAAGTCTATTTTTCAAACACAAATTTTGGATGCATAGTCAGAGCATGATACCAGTACCAGAGAAAATACCAGAAGTGTTATTACTGCATTAATGTCAAAGCAAGTGTTCCATGCTCTGGTGGCAAGAAAGTCAGTCTGTCATCAAGGGTCAATTGGTTTTGCTAAAGGTGGTTTAGTTGTCATTAAAACAAATCCACTGTTGTGACAAAAGCATCATAGGAATTATGCTCTGTGCCCCTTACAAAAGGAGCCTTGACATCCTACAACAAAACTGGACCTTTAGTACAAAAGGCCAAAAGCTTCAAATACTCTGTGTATGACAGAAGAGAACAGGAGAGGTCAAAGTGCACCTCCTGGTGTCTTACGTCCTCTAATAGCAGCTAGTGAAAAAATGGATTATCCTAGGAAATGGACCATATGCTACAAAGGCAGAAAAAGGGCTCTCAATGTTCTCTGCCAGCCCAGTGAGGGGAAATCCTGACCCCAGGTCTCCAGTACATGGATGAGTACTCAAGCTGCTTCACATTCAACTTGGGCTACCCGCTGTGCCCTCCCCAACATCTCTGACTGTGGCCAAACAGCAGCACTACTGGGAAGTACAATCAAGAATATGGGATCATGTCTCATTTAGGAAGAGTGAATTTGCAGATTCTTTCAAACATATTGTGAGATGTTTATGTCACTGTGTGTTTGATATCAAAAAGGTACCCATTAAGCTGTAGTCTTCATAAACAAAATTATACATTGCTTTAAACTGAAAATAAGGCAGTAATTCTATTCAGAGATTTATAGACAATGTACAACAGGAATTCATTTCAAAGACTGCACTTATAGTCCCCATAGGGTTAAAGGTTTTCTAACATATCAGGGAGAATCAAGCAAAGTCTATATTTTTACATAGAATGTTTTATGTGCAATACTTCAATATTTATGTTGTGCATTATTTACCCTTCACAAAAATACAGGCTTTCATTTATTCAACACTTCAATAGTGTTAATACCCATGGCTTTATTCCACCCACAAGTTTATTCCTCTGACAATTCTTAACTCAGAGAAATTTAATTTTTACATTTTAAATTAAATTTAACTCTAATTTGCAATTGTAATATACTGTAAGAGATTATTATACAGTATGTGTACCAAAGGAGTTTCATTATGCTGGTAAGGTACACTATAGTGAGGGCTGCTGTGAATGAACATGACACATGAGAATGGAGGAAAAAGTAAATCAAGTAACTGAGGTAACTAACTATAACATTTCTAAAGTAATATCAGACATTGTTGATAATCTTCTGAAACCCACTGATCTCTCCCGTCTGGCAAGGAAACATCACACACTACTCACCCACAAAACAAACAATGTCTTTGTTACCATACAGAAAAAGTCATGTCCTCTGGGTATCTCCCTTTTTTAACTGCCTTGGCATTAGCTCTTCTGTTGTAGAACATTTTGTCAAGGAAACTTACAGGATATACTGCATAAAAAGGAAATCCTCAGTGCACCAGTTGCAGATGGGAACCTTCCTTTTTGAGCCTAGATCTATACTGTCAATTCTCCCTATTCAAGGAAGCCATTCTGAAACAGAGCTGCAAATGCCCTTCTCAGATTTCTCTGAAGTGTTTGCTTGCTACTTCTACCTTTGGTTAATTCCCCTGCTTGTAAAAAAAGCTCCTTGCTCCATCACCATCCTCTTCTTCCTTCAGAGCTAGAAGCAGAATACCAAGAATAGCTTGGCTATATCATCTCCAGGACCTATTTCTATACTGTGTGTGGTGAAAAAAGGACTGATTTGCTCAGGAGGATGCTGTACTACCTTATGTAAAGCTCCCTGATATATATTAAGCCTAAATTCCTTGCTCCCTGCATCCTGGAGGTAATTTTCACAATCCTGCTACAAGATACAGAAGTTATCATTTCTGAGGATGTAGTTTGTTGTCTTTTATTTAGGAAGAACAACAGAGTTTATACCCCTTGACATCTTTAGATGCCTTGCAGAAAAGCACTGCACATTCCTCATGAGAAACTACAGAAGTTCATAGGATTTGTACTCTGAATTAGATAGATGTTGCTATAGATCAGTTCCAACAGCCAGAGGGAAGGGATGCCAATTATCCTCTTACACAGGCTATGTGGACTGAATATGTGGATTGAAAACAGTGGAACACACACCTTTGAATGTGATGACCATATACAAGAAGGGCCAGAAGAAGTATTTTGGGAACTACAGGCTTGTCAATTTGACCTAGCTGATGGAGAAAGATATGGTACTGATGGAGAAAGATAATGCTGACTTCCATCATGCAGCATGCACTGAACAACCAGGCTATAATGCCCAGCCATCATGAGCCAAGACCTGATCTCCTTCTATGACTGGGTGACAAACTTAGTGGATAAAGGACAGGCTGTGGATGTTGTTTACCTGGACTTCAGTAACACCTTTGACATTGTTTCCCACAGCATTCTCTTGAAGAAACTTGTAGATCATGGCTTGGATGGGTGTATGCTTTGCTGGTTAAAAAATTGGCTGGAGGGCCAGGCCCGAAGAGTTGTGGTGAATGGTGGTAGAGAGGTGGGTGTCTCATAAGTAACAAGTGTTAGGACAAGAGAAAAAGGCCTCAAGTTGGGCCAGTGAAGGTTTAGATTTGGATATTAGGAAAAAAATTCTCACCAAAATGGTTGTCAAACATTGGAACAGGGAAATGCTTTATTCACCATCTCTGGAGGTATTTAAGAGATGTGTCTATGTAGAACCGAGGAACATGGTTTAGTGGTGGACTTGGCAGTGCTAGATTAATGTTTGGACTCAATGGACCTTCAAGATCATTTCCAAGTTAAGCAAATCTATGATTCCAAGTGTCTTAAAAAGGCATGTATGAAAACAGATCCTTTGCCATTTTGTCCTGACAGCCAGTGCCTGTGGCATGAAAGTTACTCTCCCTGATGTGGTTTATCAAGTGTTTCCTGATTAAAACAAATAAGCTGTGAGAGTGTTATTTGTTCCCCCACCTCCTGCTTTTTTAATTTTCACTGCAAACACAGCTTATTTACACTCTGTCTCTTTTAAAAATCAAGTGTCAACCAAGTGCTAAACTGCTGCTATTTGCCAATGTTTCATTAACACCTTATTAGCTTCCAACAGCTGAAGGTTACTGGACCCTCACCTCTGTTTATTTCCTCAAAGTAACAGTTAACTGAAGCATCAGGATAGAGGCACCCCCGTAAATATGACTGAAAACAAATATGCGTGCAGAATATAATCATGCACAACTTCAGCCAGATCTGCTAACAGACGCATCTAGATAATTATATGCATAGTCACATACTATTTAGTTTGGAGCTTGGATTCTTCTTAGAAATGATAATAAAGATCCCTGGGTGCTTTTTTCCCCTTGTCCACATCAGAAATCAGCTATAATGGAAACATAAACACTGCAAAAATTATGCTAGTCGTTGTTTGATACTTCAATTTAAATACCAGGTAAGAAAGTGTGATCCTCTTGTCAAATAAATCAGCACAGCTCCACTGATACCCATAAAGCTAAACCTCCAGCATATACATGCACATTCTTTCGTCCTGAATTGCAGAGATGGGACTGCAATAGAAAGAAGTAAAAAATGAATAAATAAAAATCCTTCCTGATGTTTTCTATTCCATACTTCCAGACTAGGATTCTGCTGGAAAAAGCAGCTTGGGGAAAGGCAATTTATAGAGGTTTCTGCAGTCTATCCCACTCTTTAGGGCTTTTTGAACTACAGGTTTTGCTGACGCTAGAGGAGTATGTTTGGGTTGTTGTCCAGTTCATAATTCTATTTTGTGACAATCCATTAGTTGCTACAACTACATTGCACCTGTATTAACACTGGGAACTTGGTTATCATAATGCTAGTTATTACTTTTCATCATTCAAATGGGAAGAGTTTTCAATGAATTAAGGAAGGCAAAAGTCTCTTCTATCATAATAAGCATTCAAGAAGAACTCAAAGCAATATTTTCAGCTCTTTGTAATAATTCTCATATAAACTATAAAATTTTCATAGTTTTTCATGCATATAATGAAAGAAAAAGTATACTTTCTGAAGTGCTCTCTGAAAAAGGTGATAAATGACAAAGAATCTAAAATGTAATGAATAAAGATAAATTAATTGCCAGGTATTTAGGAATAGAAGTAAAAAGAATCATATGAGTGATTAAAAAAAATATGAATAGAGTAAACGAGATGTTAGTCCCGCCTCAAAATATTATGTTAAACTAAAACATTTTAAAAATAATCTGTAACTCGTGACTTGAGCATTTATGTAGCTTATCTGATATGATCCATGTTTCTTTTGCACCTACCCAGGAGCCCCCAACTTGGTATAAATTTTAATCTGTTGTTCTTTTAGTGTTCACTGTGTTTATTCTTAATGTTATGCACAGACTTATGTTCAAGGTTTTTTAAAAGTCTGCAGGGTGGTATGTTTTATTGCAGGAATGGGATGAACACTTTGCTCTCAGTCCTATCTCCACAATTACACTGGGCCAGATTTTGGTCTCATTAGCACCAATATAAATCTGGAATAGTTCCACTAGTTTCTGTAATGTTACTCCAAATACATGCTGATTTAACTGAGATCACAAGCTGGTCTATTGACCTAAGTAGTGTCAGTGGGGATGTATTGAGAAGAAAATTTGATCTACTAAATTCAAATCCTTGAGGTGTTGTTCTAGCAGCCAAGTTATTTAGAAAGAAAACAGTGAACTTGAATGTTGACCCTCCATCCCAGCTGGATCTTCATGTAAACTGTGCTCCTGCTGTAGCCTTTTAAATAGATCAGCAATTTACATTTTAAATAGATCAGCAATTCAAATTAGTGGAATCCCAGAATGTAGGTAGCACGGAGGGGGTAGAACTCAGCACTACATGAAATTTCATCAGTGTTCAACAGTGTAACTTTCTTAGCACATTCTGAGAACAGGGACTTGATGGGCAATAAGGATTCAACCACTACATGTCTTCACTCAGGGATGACAGAAATGACTCTTGTGTAAAAGTTGGGGAGACATGGATCTTGGCCAAACCTTGATTTGTCATAGCAGGTGGGCTCAGGCTTGAATCCCGGGGAGAAACCTGCCAAAGAAGCATCTCAGACAACTGTGAGAGACACAACCATGTGCTGGCCTGGTGTGGCTTGATAGCACAGATGTGGCTCACAGCCCTGGGGGGAGCAAAGTGTATGGAGTAGGGATGCAATAGCTCTGCTGCTGACTCTGGGTCTCAAGCCAACGCAAATTCACAGGTCAGAGAGTCTTACTGTACTTTGGTCGCCTCTCAGCTACCCTGTGAAAGCACAAGGTGATGGCTCTGTGCTCCAGTACATGTTCCTTTAAATGCCCAAATGTTTATGAGAACATGAGGTGTTCGCTCTTGGGAGTGCTGGGGTCCAAAATGAATGTAGGTGCCTCTAGGGATAAGCTACAATGTATTTTAAAATAATATTCTTGGATTTTAGCATCAAAATAGGTGATCTGAATCTCATCAAAGATAAATTATCTGCCAGTAAGTCTTCCTATGGAGCCATATATATAGCAACAGACACTTTTCAATGAGGTTCTAAACTGTGCTACTCACAACAGGCTTCTGGGATTATTTGGGAGTTAGAAGCAGCTGGTTCTTCTGATCTAGTTGTGGAAAAATATAAGAAGGACACAGAGTGAGATTTAATAAGAATTTTTGTTTGTTTGCTGCTTTTTGTTTTGAATCCTCATTTGTTTGTCCCTTTTCAAGAATTTAACCACTGCTGCTGGGACTGACCTCTTTGAGCTACATTATTTCCACCTTTGATCATCAGTGCTGATCTCAGTCTGAAGGCTCTGGATGATTTCTGGGTGATAAAATGCTGCCGCTGTCCTCAAGGCTGGGATTGTTTTCTTCTCAAGAAAGGGCAAACCCTCTGTGGTTATGTTCATCTACATCTCTCTCTTCACACATACAAACAGCCTTTAATTGCCACCACTAATACAAGCATGTAATGCTGGCATACACAGCTCATCCCCGTGGTGCAGGGTCTGTTTGTCCCTTTGCTGAAGGAATGCCATTGCATTTTATCTGTCTGCCCTGAGCCCTGACACGCAGCGTACAGCAGTGTCACGCGTTTCAGTGTCTGCTTTAAAAAGCATCTGCACCGATCACAACGCAATTATTCTTAATCCCTCCAGCTCTGATATTTGTTCACCTCATGCCAGGAGGAAGAATAGAGGGCAGTTGCTCAGGATAAACACGAGCGACTGTGGGAGATCCCCTCAGGAGCAGCTCTGTCACCGAGGACATTTGCCTCATTGACAGCCCGGCACAGCCTGTCGGCTCAGCTGGTGCTCTCTGCAAGAGGAATGGCAGCATTTCAGGCTGTTAGAGGTGTGATTGATGGGTGCTGTCAGTCCCTACCTGTCAGCCCATCACACTGACAGGAGTGAGATTCCCCCCAGGGGAGACAGCCTTACATCATACAGCCCACCTATTTTGTCCAGTGAGACCCAAATGTCCTGCAGCAGCCCTCCTGGCAGGTGGCAATCTGCTTGGCAGGGCTGTGGAAGGGACAAGCAAAGAGTTGGGAGCTTTGTTTGCTGGCAAGGGCAGTGACATCTCTTTGAGAAGTACCTGGTGACTACAGAGCACTGCTGCAAGCACAGCTGAGGCAAGCTGGCTGCTGCAAAGAGATGGTTCAGCCCGGGGTTAGGATGGATCCTGCTGCCACAGCTGCAGCTGCAGGGAATGTCAGCAGGAGAAACTTGTGGGATGCTTTGGCATGACTCCACATATTTGCATGTGCAGTATTAAACACGTGCAGAGGGTCTGCAATATCTGCTCCTGAGCCCAAGGGATGACAGAGGTGATACAACCATTTACCCCTGCCTGAAGGAATGCCTCCTGGGTGCTCACAGTGGTGTTGGCACACAGAGGTGTGAATTCCTTTCCCTGCAGGAGCTGGGCTCGATGTTGTCTGATTGTTCTACTGGTTTGCCCTCAACCTAAATAAAAGTATCTGGTCAGAATAACAAATCACCCAAGGAACTTGGGAATTTTTTCTATTTTGTGTTTGCTAGCAGGAGATGTCAACGTCACAGTTTAAAGAGGATCTTTTCATCCACAGGAGCATCTAAATCAAAACTTAGACAATTAAGCCAGTGTCAACACAAGAAAGCAGCAGCAAGAAAATCCAGTTATTTTTCAGCAGCCCTTTTGCACTGTCCCCTTCTCCTCCCAGCCCTCTGTCCATCTGGGCTAGGGGTGGTTAACCTTTCCACAGCTTGACCTTCTCTCCCCCCAACATCTAGCTCACAGCAGCACTGAGGCTCTCAGGTCAGGAAACCCCAGTGGGCCATCCAAATCCCACTAACGTCAGTGGAAAGACTCCCACTGAAATTCAGACAAGGCTTGCATCAAGCCCAGGTTGAAATAGAGCCATCTTTCCTTCAGAACCTGTACTTGTCTGTTCCTAGGCTGGAGCCAGCTGTGCATTAAGACTTTCAGGGACTTGCTACAGGGCCTGCCAGGCGAGTGCTGACGCCACCGCTGGATCTCTCCTTTCATCTAATGCCTCAGATACAAGCATGTCTCACAGCTTCCCTTTCCCCTACAAATCAAAGGCAGCAACTGCAGCTGCACAGCCTGGCGAGTCTGTTTAGTTTCTGTGGGCCAACAGCCACCAGCTGTAGAGGCTGCTGTGCTTTTCTTTTTTTGCTGGATGGGAGCTTTTAATTCCAATAGACAATGTTCACAAATATTTCCCATATCAAAATTGTTCCATATCTCCCCAAGTAAATTAAATGTTAATTTTCTAATGAGGTGGCAACAATGGCAACAACCTGTTATCAGCATGCTAGCTAGTGCCCGTAACCAATGGGTGAATACACAACTCTCTCGCTGTTATTAAACTGCATTCCTATATTAATTAATTACTTTTGCAGCTGTATTATTCTGAAGCTGGACAGCAATGAGGATAGTAATTATAAAAAAAGCCATTTACATTATTTGGAGATTGCAGAGTTGCTTTGTGGTATTTATTATTTCACAGTGTTGTTATAGAAACCTTTTGTGCATTTTCATTCCCAGTGCATGCTAGTTCAGCAAGAATCGGTGGAAGGAAAACTCAGGCTAAAAGTGCTGTTCAATATACATTGAGTACAAATTAAGGTATAAAAATTTCCTGAGTTGGGCAGGAAGAATGAAAAAGCCACTCAGAGTTCATACTGAAGGGTAGCCATATATCTGTCACATCTTTGTGCTCCATAAAGGACATAGGTGCTTAAAACCTAGCAGAGGTGGAATTTATGTGCTTACATCAACAACAGAGATTCTGCTGTCTATCCTGGGAGGTTTCTAGACTCTCCCTGACTTCAGCTGCCAGTTTAAAAGCTCCCCAGACATCTTGAATTCTGGTGGTATCCCAGAGCTCTTCAGTCTTAAAAAGGTCAAATTGCACAACATGCAGTTCAAGTAATAGTTTATTTAGGATTCCCAAAAAAATACTTTCCTCAGTTTGTCTTCTTCTGGGGATGGTTTGAGTGCTCTGAAAATTCCTACCAAACATCTCTAAAATTGGATTTTTCATAAAAACCAATGGCAGCTATCAATTTCTTTTGAAATACGACTGCTTGAGTGCTCCTCTTTCTCAGCTACTGCAGTATTTCAATGGGATATGAGAGATACAATTTAATGCCTCACTCTACCTGGCCCCAGCTCATTCCACCTGGGATACACTCTAGTCAGGAGGCTTCATCTCCCTGGAAGTCAGTGTGAGATTTTCTTATCCCTCCTCTCTGAAAAGGTGTGGTAATTTCCATCTGGACTGTAATTAAGAGACATGATGACCACTCCACCTTTGAAAGAGATCATTTTGACACCTACCATCAAAAGACCACTCTATATGGTGGGGAGAGGGCCAAATCTTCATGATGGCACAAAAATTCTAAAGCCTATTAAAAAGCGATTAAAAAATGGGAAGAGCAGGGGATTTCAAATGGGCTTCTAGCATCTATAGCTTTATGTTCTCTGACCAATAGAAGCAACATGCTCCATCCTTGTGCACATGAATGTACTGCTCATGAGTGCTAGTGTATTCAAACAAGGACCAGGGACTGAGAAATTGCATATTGCAATCCTGCAGTGTCACAATGGGCAAAGTGTTCATTGATTCTGAATGCTCTAAAAACTGTTGGTTCCTCTTGGGAACTTACAAATATTTTTCTGCCATCAGCCAGCATCTTTCAGAGGTACAAAAGACAGATTTTTTTTTATCTCCACTCTGGGAGAACAGGTTATGTTAAAAAATACTGATACAGATTTTATTAGGATTTAATTGCATGCACCATGTTTAGATAATCATACATAGGATTTCCATGTAGAGCATTTTACAGCTATTCTTCCACTTGTATGAGTCTTGTCACAATGAGTAACAGGTGAGATGCACCTGGAAACCATTTCTCTGAGTGCTTCACACCGTTGGTGTAATGATGTCCTATAATTGAATAGTAAAGCCTGCCAAGAAATTGAAGTCGTAATGTGAAATTCATGTTCAAACGTGTTTAAAACTATTTGTTTACTGAATTCAGACAAATACCTCCAAACTGTTTTCATTACATTCAATACTATCTGAGCCAAGGCTCAACAATGATAATAAACTATAAGTCAATTCACATTAAGCAATAGGTAGATAAATACCTTTGCTGTATTCCTGTGTGTGCTTCTTTCCACTCCAAATGTGCATAAATAAATTATTATTATTCACTCCTAGTGGCTGATGGAAGTTGTTGACTAAAATAATTTACCTTTAAATAGAAAGTTTCCTCTCAAATAGTTTTACAGCCTGCTGAATGATGTGGTGTGATCCCTTTACCCATTCACTGAAATGCAGCCACCTCTGTAGCAAATTATATCTGCTGAAACATGGAGAATATCAATACTGTGTGACAGATTAGGAGAGAGAGAAGGCAGAAGTACTATAACTAAGGAAGGGAAATTATTTGACTTGAGTTTTATTCCCTCTTAGTTTTGGAGAAAAGGTCTATGGGGCATTTAGTAACTATTTCATTTTTGTCTTATTCTAATAGCAAAACCCTAACCTGTACTGCTCTCCTAGCACCATACTAGAGGAAGAAAAAACTTGCCAGTGATGGATAAGCATCTCAGATTCCCAATGGTTGTTCTGAGAAAGTCTGGGAGCAAAGCCTGCCATCTCCATGAAAAAAGCAGAGTAAACTGCCTTTTTAGATGCTTATTTTATCCCAACCTATCAATTTTATCTTAATGAATTTAACATTATTCAGTGGTGGATTTAATTAAAATATTTAAAGTATTTAAATTATTAATGATTTAATAATTAGAAATAAGTATTTTAATCCATGACAAAATAATGTCTACAACTACTAAATTAATTTTTTGGAAATTAGGGTCTAAGTTTATTCTTTTCCATGTATTTTCAATTCAGAACTATTTAGAAGATGCAACTCTGCCATACTGGCTTCCTGAAAAATACAGTGAATGCAAACCATCTTATTTAATGCAGTCCAAAAAAACATGTGTGTGGGAGACAGCAAATGAAAGAATCTCCTAAAGTTCAGCTAAAATCTCAGTGGTCTTTAGATGCAGCTGTGTGAAAAAGATCAGAAAAAAACAAGTCACAAGTCATAAACAAAAAGGATATAATTATGCCAGAGCAAATTTAGAACCCTTAAACCAAATGCTGAATTACTTTGAATGTGCCAACAGTCTCTCTCAATACAATATTCATGCATATTCATGCATATTCACCCTCACATAGGCAACAAACATGGGCTACCCTGAGAGCAGCTGGGGACATGCTTTCAAAGACCATGGATCCACAAACCCAAGCATGGACAGAACTCAATTTAATACTGCCACGGTATGACATGGTTCAGTGTGTTGCCAGATGCATCATTGCAAGTCACCCATGGTCCCATGGGTGGACAGGGATCAGAGAGCTGGGAGGGCAGCAGTCTGGAATTTGTTAAGTTGGAAAGGAAATTTAAAGATTATCTAGTCCAACCCCCCAGCAGTGAGCAGGGACATCTTGAACTAGATCGGATAGCCTAGAGCCTCATCAAGCCTGGCCTCAAATCCTTCCAGGGATGGGGTCTCAACCAACCTACTGGGGGCAGCCTGGGCCTCTCCACCCCTATGATGAAGAACTTGTTCCTGATGTGCAATCTAAACCTGCCCTGTTCTAGTTTAAAACTCATCCTATCACTGTGTGCCCTGGCAAACACAATCTCCCCAGCTTTCTTGGAGGCCCCCTTCAGGTACTGGTAAGCTGCTATGAGGTATCTCTGCAGCCTTCTCCAGGCTGAGAAGCACCAACTATCTCAGACAGGCCTCATAGGAGAGGTGCTCCAGCACTCAGATCATTCTGCCATGTGCAACTCCAGATTGCCTTCTGCTCTGCAGAGACTTCTGGTAGTGGACAGTTGTTCACTGTAAATTCAGGATCAACTGTGAATCAAGCCTAAACCAAACCAATCTCTTAAACTCCCTAGGTCTCTCAATGAGTTAGATTTAGTCACCTTTTGATTGACAATTTGTTCTATGGGGTCTGTGTCCCATGGGGCTTCTGCTCATCTTTTCACCTGCACCTCTGTCTTGGACTTGGGCATTGCTTGCTCCAGACTGCTGCTCCGATAAGCTCTGCCAGTGCTGAAACTGCTTGGAGGGGTGATGCAGTAGCAGGAATCACTGTCAGGCACTCTGGTCGTGCCGAGTTCCAGCACTCCCAGAGCACGCAACGCTGCAGGGGGAAGTGCACTGTGAGGACATAACCACAAACCAGTTCCTGTCTTCTCCAACACAAGGTGCCCTGCCAGAGACACTGCTCTCATCTCTATGGCCAAGAAAGAACAGTGACAGCCACAGTGAATCAAGGATTTTTCTTTTTTCTTTCCTTCCTTTTTTTTTTCTGCAGCTGCCATATATAAAAAAAAAAGTCATTAGGAATACTGCAGTATTAGTCAAATCAATTCTGTTTTTCAGAGGGATGAAAGCCAGTGATATAATTCACAAATAGTGGGTGTTGGTGGGTGGTAGTAATATGCAGAGGTTTATAAGCTCTTTTCTCCTGTGTGAGCATATTTTAATTCTTGGAGAGGCATTCTGCGTAATCACTATTGAAAGATCACAGAAGATTTGTTTTTATCAAGTTCCCAGCCACAGTGAGCTGTCATAAGACTTGGCCTTTGTATGGAGAAGCTGAACTGCTCCTCTAGGCCACAGCACTGCTGTGGATTTGACAGTCTAGAAGGGGCTGCTCCACTTCCTGGTTGCCATCCACATTTCAGGACCATCTATTCAGCCCTCACATCACTGATCATTCCTCTACTGTGACACAGCTGGCACAAAGCTTTTTCCATTGTGCTTCCCAAAGAGGAATAACAACATCCTTATGGGGGCCCACAGAAAGCCTGGAGTAGGACTTTTTAATAGGGTACAGGATGGCAGGACTAGGAGTAATGGTTGCAAATTGGAAAAGGGTAGATTTAGGACAGAAATATTCTTTACTATGAGGGTGGTGAGAAACTGGAATAGGTTGCCCGGAGAGGTTGTGGATGCCCCTTTCCTTGAGATGTTTAAGGCCAGGCATTGAGCAACCTGGTCTAGTGGGAGGTGTCCCTGCCAATGGCAGGGGGGTTGGAACTAGATGATCTGTAAGGTCTCTTCCAACCCAAAACATTCTATGATCCCAGTTCTATCTCCAAGGATGTCTGTGATGTTGCCTCCACATGATTAAGATTAGCATGCAGTAGAGGTTTTACAGAATATCCTCTTCTTCGTCCTCATTAGCTTGCCAACTTCAGCTTTCAGCCTGTGCTAAGGTCAAGGAATGTCTTGTGAGAGGAGCAACATATTTCTCACACGTGTGACAGTCTCTGTATTCCTCAAGACTTCTGAGACATAGCAGAGCTTGACAGCACATGAACATGTTGCCTGTGGATCTGTTTTTGATATTTGGGTGTGAGGCAGGTAATAGTGAGGTATCTATGTAAGTTGTAACTTAATGAACTGAGAGCTTTATTTCTGCAGCTCTCTAAACCGGGGCAGCTGAGTAGCCTGATGTTTTGTAATCCAGTTCTCCTTAATTAAATTATTCCCACTGGCTGAGTGGAAAGATGTGTTAGCCTGCTACTAGTACCTGATGAAAGGAGGAAGACATCATTAGTATACCCGACTCCTTCCTCAGATCCCATCAGTACTAGGACCTCTGCAGTTCCTCTGGAACAGAATTAATGTATTTCTTACTGAAATGTTATTTTTTTCTCTCAAATTCAGTTGCATAGATTTCTCCTTTATTAAACTGCTTTGGTTATCTGTAATGTGCCTAGAATTTGTGAAACTTACTGTTAGAATGAGGAAGGTTTTTTTTAGCACTTGTAGCTCCTGTAATCCTGAGTCATTAATGAATTGACCAACTTTTCATCATCCTTGGCATGAGAGACACCTCACATGAACTTGACTCTTACACCTGAAGAACAAGATTGCACTGGAATCCTCTCATAAGTTTTCCTGGGTTTGTGCCATTGGAGGAGGGAGCACAGAAGCAGCATCTGGCAGCACATCTGCACCCAATCCCTGATGACATTTTGAGATCCATCTGCACTTCATACAGAGCTTGACATGTCTGGTACCCCACTGCCAGACAACTTCAGCAAATACTTCTCTCTCCAAGGGAGAGGCACATTTTCACTATCCTTGAGTTATGTCATTGCTAACTTGTTAGAAGAGTATGCAGTCTCTTTTCAAACTGCTCCTGGCTCTCTGGAAGAAATCTGCTGAAGAGCTTTGATCTGGGCAAGCTGGAAGGCCTGATCTAGGTGCAAAGATCAAAACCAGCCTTCTCCAGACCAATGACCCTGAAGTTTTAATTCTTTACAAAGAACACAAAAACTCAGATGGTAACTGAGATAAATGTTGATGAGTGGATGTGACAGATCTGCTCCTCAAGGCTTTGCAAGGAAGCAGCAAGGGAGAGCTGAAGGCCCTCAGGCTTTAGCTGAATGGTTGAAAGTCAGTTACAATTTTTTTCTGTTATCCTGCATCACTTTACATTATACACCATGGCACATACCCTCTGGTAGACTCTTTCAAAGCAACTGAATAACTCAACAATTAACAAGGATATTTTGATTTCCCTGTTTAATTTCTGGGAAATACATTTCTCATGATCAGTGAGATAATTCTTCATTCTGAGTTGGCACTGGTGAATCCCAAACTAGTGGTGGAATGGGAGGAGTAGCAGCTCTGTACAAGCTACTCCAGAGGTCTGCACTGTAAGAAACAATGAATATAAATCAGAGGAGTGAGACCTACTTAATCCTTTATGAATGTACAGTATAATGAAAAATTCCTTGCTGCATTCGTATTTAACATGTTTTAAATTTAACATGCTTTATACCTACACACAACTCTTGTGCTGCTGGAATGATTTCCAAAACTTCTTGCACACAAGGAGCAGTTTTTCTATCTATATATTTTACATGAAGAGGTAAAAGAAAAAGTTAGCTTCTACCCTATGCAGTAGTTTATTTAGTAAGAGACATCTCCTCTGTTCATGAGATCATAACATAGTTTATCAGAAACACTGGCCCCATGAGTTTGAGGATGCAAGAATCACAAACAAAGTAGATTGTCTCAGTTGTGTTCTCTCCATCACCCTGTAACACTGACAGTCCAGTCACAGCAGCGTGTATGAGAGGCTAAGTAATGCGTGTGAGGAATCTTTTTAGCATTTATTTTATTCTTTTCAGTTGTCCTTCAGGCATCACTCACTCCATCACAGTATCAACTTGAAAATTTCCTAATACAGAAGGCAAAACTCATTGTTAAGGAAAAAATTAAAAGCTGCTTTTGTTAATAATAGAATCACAGAATGTATTGAGTTAGAAAGCACCTTTAAATGTCATCTAGTCCAACTCCTGTGCAGTGAACAAGGACACCCTGCTCTCGTTTAAAACCATTGCCCCATGTCCTATCAACATGCTCTGGCAAACAGTCTCTCTCCAACTTTCTTGTAGGCCCCCTTCAGGTACTGGTAGGCTGCTATGTCTCCCCAGAGCCTTCTCTTTCCCCAGGCTGAACAACCCCAACACTCTATCAGCCTGTCCTCGTAGGAGAGGTTCTCCAGCTTCCTGAACATCCTTGTGGGCCTCCTGTGGACCCTCTCCAACAGATCCATGTCCTTCTTGAGCTGAGGGCTCCAGAGCTGGACATAGTACCCCAGGCGGGGTACCACAAGAGCAGAGCAGCAGAATCACAACTATCAGTTTGCTCTTTTGATGCCGCCCAGGATACAGTTGGCCTTCTGGAGTGTGAGTGGGCATTGTTGGCTTACATCCAGCTTCTCATCCATCAATAGCCCCAAGTCCTTTTCCATAGAGCTGCTCTCTATCACATCATCCCTCAGTCTGTATTGACAGCAAGGACTGGCCCAGCCCAAGTGCAGCACTTTTCATTTTTGAACTTCATGAGGTGTGCCTAGGCCCACCTCTGTAGCCCATCCAGGTCCCTCTGGATGACATTCTTTCCTTCCAGTCTGTCAGCTGCAC